>JANHAO010030019.1:0-10241 GCA_026873985.1 Saraca asoca | reverse complement strand
GTAAGGTTTGAATCTAAAATTTCCTTCAATTTTTCTAAATCCTATACAATTACATCAGTCAATGGGCTCTTAGTTTATTAGACATTTTTAAAATGACATTAATTAACAATGGGACATGCTTAATTGTGAATTATAAAACAAATCATTGTTTTAACATTGTTACTATAGCTATGTATTATTTCCATACCTTGTAATTACAAATTGAAGATACAAGGCGTCCAATGAGAATGGTACTATGTGAAAAAGAGCATAGGTCTGAGTGCTATGGTTATGAAACTTGATTATATTTATGTGCCATATAACTCAAACTTAGATGGGGAAGTTGAGTGGTAAATTTCATTTTATTGCAGGCAGAGAATGGGACCACTAGAACCATTCATTTTCGAAAACGACACCTCATTTAATAGCCCAGCTACGAAGATGCATTGCAAACTAAAGTCGTATCAAGATTAATAATAGAGACATTTGAAAGCTTGGCTTGGATTCTGGTCCCTTTGACATGATTACTTTTAACTGTAGTAAAGTTCAAGCAAAATCTTAGTTATTTAGCCAAGAAAAATGGTAGTTGAAGAATTCATTGTGTTACTATCATCTAACATCAGCGGTAGAACTACCCTAATTTAAAATTTCAAGTAAGTTATGATAAGTGTAAAATATGCAAGAACTTGTAAAAATTGAGAGATACAGCTAGCATTGTGGTCAGCCTCTCACAATGTAAGAAACTGATCAGAACTGAGAAATGTTGCTAAATTTTATAAACATTCATATATGTTGGTGAAGTGGTTTGAGCATGCAAGATTGTTGTGTAATTTAGTTGGAGCAGCCCAGATGATTTAAATACTTACAATGAATTTTGTTAGGTATTGTAAGAGATGAATGAATAGCCCAATGAATAATAACAAGTTAAAATCAGTGGAGGATTGAATCTGACATGAATTAATGCTCTGCTACAAATTAAAGATTCAGTCAAATTAATAAAACAGGAGATTTCTTTTTAGCTTTTATGTCACGCTTATATTCAAATCTGTGTTCAAAATTTGGCATTTAAAAACATAATAATATATCCTGATATATTAGCAGTGAAAATGTTGATATACTATACTATTCAAATATGTTATTAATAGGTGACACCTACCGACTTAACAACATTATAATATCACTCTAGGTTGAAATTAAGTGGGGAGATGCTTCTTCATGATGCATTGATATATCCAATTGTATTGGCTGTACAAGTTTATGTAATTAAAATTAGGCGGGCGTTCAAATTTGAAGTCAAAGGCTATTATTGAAGATTCAATATATGGAGATCTGAAGTCATACATACATGTTCATGATTAAGGGTCGCTGAGTGGCTGGCATTCTTTTATATGTAATAATTTAGATATAGCAAATGCACTTTTAATCACATTATTACAAAGTTGTAAGGAATTGTGAAAAAGAAGGGGAGAGCTGCGTGGTCATCTCAGCTCATCTCATCAATTGTTAATTGTTTCAGCCACTTAGTCTCCAAAAACAGTGTAGAGTTGGTTGTGACAAGCTTGGAAGTGAGTGCTATAAAAAGGATAAGAAGACAGAAAGAGAAATTACAATTATATTATATGTTCTGAAAACCATTCACCCAGGTTACATTGGATTACAGCACCAGCCTCCCTTCGCTTGTACTCTAATTCCTTCCTTTACCTTGCATCCAATGTGACCGTTTCATGCTTCAGGATCCGCTTTTCTCGCTTCCTTCTTCACCTCCAACATCCCACTAAAGCTCTTTTATCCTTTCTCTCCAAAAACTCCAACACAAGGCGCTCTCTCTCTCTCTCTCTCTCGGCTTCTGCTGCTTCTTGTGTCATTTTCATTCTGATATTCATACTTGTTTCTGAAGCCTTTTTCAATCATACTCCTGCTTTTTAAAGAAAGAAAAAAAAAAAAAAGGAGAGAGCTAAAGCTTAGCAATTATGGGTAAGGAGCGGTATTGGAATGGAAATAAGTCTTCCAAGAGAGGTGGAGGAGGAGCAGCTGACAGCACTGAAGCCCCTAATTCTGCAGGTTGCATGTGTGCTGTCTTTCACTTCTTTGATTTTCATCCTTTTCATTTTTCCGTTAACCAACAAGAAGCTCCTTTCAAGCCTCCATCTTGTATCCCAGATGAACACCCAGTTCCCAAAGGTATTCTATTTGTCTCAGACCCTTACTTGTTTCTGTTTCTCTCTTCCTCTTGTTGTGACGTTCTGTTATTGGTTTTGCGTAATTCAGGAACTGAAGCACCTAGGAATAGCTTGGAATCAGAGGATGGGACACTGCCATGCATCTCAAAAGCAGATAATTTAAAAATCCCAGTATGTTAATAACCTGCCACTAACTTGTAACTTTTCACCAATTTTTATGAGTTCCATAGATTCAGTTTCTTTATTCTGTAAAGTGTATAAGCATGAGTCCTTTTGCCCATATAGAGAGTGTAGTCATGGTGATAATGATGGTTTTCTGCAACTTAACTGTTTTGTTGATTTTGAAAATCCAGAAGAAAATGCAAATTAAAACAAGAGGAAAGGCAGGAAATATGGTGAATGACATATCCTCAGAACTCAGCAGTTCTCCAGGAACCAAGACACCAACTTTGGTTGCCAGATTAATGGGTCTCGATCTTCTTCCTGATGCACAATCACCATCATTTTCTTCTGGTTTTTCCACTCAAAACCCACGAGGCAATCCACATCTACACAACCATGGACCTCGGCAACACATCCATACTAAACAGAGAAATAGTACAGACAGTAACATTGTAAGCTATCGTTCATTGCCTGAGACTCCCAGAATATCTGCTGCAAGAAGATCAGATGTTGAGCATAGACTGTCTCTCCAAATCAACAAGGAAAACATGGGTATTGGTGAAGAATTAGAGCTTCCTCGATTTTCATTTTCAAAAAGGAAATTTGATGAAAATTGTAACAGAAGTCCAAGCTCCTATGCCAGGCAAATTGTGAAACAGGTTAAAGAGAGTGTTAGCAGGAAAGTTGGGCTTGAGATCACCAACACAGTCAGAAGCAGATCAGAGCAAGCAAGAGAAAGAGATGACTTTTCTAGCCAATATTCCAGAACCAAGAAACCCCCAAGGGCATCGCTGAAGGTTCAAGACGAATCCAGCCCAGGAAAGCAGTCAACAACCTCTTCTTATTCTCCAAGGCTCAGATTCATGGAAACCAAGCAGAACGCAGCCACAACACCATCACCACTTTGTCCAAAAGATCAAAATTCAAACCCAACAAAACCACCTCCTAGTTATTCACCAGTCAATAATATTCAACCACAGCTTCCAAAAGTTTTGACAAAGCCAAAGCCTCAAGAATTATTGCCAGACTTTCAGAATCAGAAACAAGTCCCAAAATGTAAGAAATTGATTGTCAATGGGAAGTTTAGCTCAAGGCTCAAAAAGCCTCCACAGACATCAGATGATGTAATCAGAAACAAGCAGGAAGAGGTATTTGTCCGTCCACCAACACCCAATAGAGCCAATGACATAAAAAACAAAAGTAAGAAATCTCATCCATTGCCATTATCAAGCAATCTGATCAATCTCAACACTTTCCCAAATCCTCTTCCTGTCAAAACAGACCCTTCTCCTCCAGCAACCAAAATACCTCAAAAACAGGTACCCAGAATTGAATTCAATTAGAACTTTTATTTTTTTCGTTTGTAAATTAATTTCACTGTCTATGGTAAACTTTTTCACAGTTTTGACTATTTATTTTCTACTTGTGTGTCACAATTTTTGTTTTGTTTTTTTAAAAAAAACACCAAAACAGTCACAGGTATCTAATATTCAAGAATCAAAATGCAGCCCACAGTTATCTAGTTGTTCGCGCCAGAGGTACAATTACACACAAGAAGTGACGTGCATACTTGCCAGTCGAGAAAGCAACGACGAAGACAAATCTAACAGTGCCTTTACCACTGGAGCTGAAGGTCCGGAATTTCAGTACATCACTAGCATTCTAAGCCGTACTGGAGTAGACAGAGTTACCACGGTGTCCTTCACAAAATGGTCCTCTCCCTCTCACCCTTTAGACCCATCAATTTTTCACCATCTTGAACAGTACCCACTTTCCATTTCCACCCCTTCCGCCATCAACAATGATAAAGATCAAATTTTTTCGCCTAATAATCAAATGGGTCTGCGTTGCAATAGAAGATTACTGTTTGATTTAGTTGATGAAATATTGGTGGAGATTCTAAGGCCAAAGCCATGGGAAAGTTGGAACAATCATTACAATTATCAAGAAAAAAGTAGAGGGTCCCAATTGATTAAAAAAGTGTTTCAGAAAGTTCAAAGCTTTCCATGCGCAAATTGTCTAGTTTTGGAAGACATTGATGCATTGATAGAAGAAGAGGACATGCCCAAGATTAAGCTTCAATGTGCAGAAGCATTGGAAGAAGAAGGAGAAAGAATAATCGCAGAGATTGAGGGGAACATATTGGACAAATTAGTGCATGAGACTGTGACAGATTATTATTAATCGTTATTCTGGTACGGAAAGGACGGCGACGTTTGTAAGAGAGCCAGAGACATCGGAGGCGAAGCTCTCTTGAGTATTTTTTTTTTGGGGAGAGATGAAGTCGAGGGGTGTCACATGGGTGATTCACGTGACAAGATGCCATTCACAGGGGTTGTGCTGTCGGTGGGCCCACAGTTTGAGCGGTCATAAGAAAATTTTGACCCTCGGACAGCTCTCGCTTTTTTATTGGTTTGACAGGGGAATCCACACCCTTCTCTCTCTTCCTTTCATGTATTGTGTAAGCCATGTACACAGTAAAATGCTAGCGCTTTTTTCTTTCCAGTTTCTTTCCTTAGTTATATTCAAAGCATAGTTTGAGGATCATAAAAGTGATCATTTTTGTTTCTCTTTCTAGTTGTGGTCCTCTATTTCCAGCCATCATTGCAATTTTGAAATGATATGCCTACTCTTTTGTTTATATGTTTGTCCCTTTCATTTTACCTTCATATTAATCAATGTAGAGAGTTTATGCTGTGCCCACCTAGACAAAAATCAATTTAATCTTAGCTCTTTTAGATTAGAGGCCTCTGTTTCAATTCATGTCACTTTTTTGTTTTTTTGTGCTTAAGAAGGCATAAACAAAGAGAATACAAACATGGAAATAAAAAAGAGATGTAATTTAATTCGGCACAAACCTGAATTACTATAGAATTAAAAATTCTAAGGCTTATATATATATATGTATGTACGTATTTATAAAGAGAAGAAGAGGTCATTGGCCTACATTTTTTAATATGCTGAGAGAAACATATTCTATTTGGTTCCAACTGCATGGAAGTTTGAGATTGTAAAGTAGCAACAATACTTTTTTAAATAATTCAAAAGGTGGTTTTGCATGGAAACATGATAAATTAACTGCATTTGCTTTACTTTTGTGAGGATCTGACCTAGTTAGTGTTGGTTTTCTCTCTTTTTCTCTACCAATTACACAGAAATAAAAAGAGTGATGAAAACCCAAAAACAGCTACCTTTATGTTTTTCATTTCTTTGCGGTAGAAGTCGACAATATCCAAAGCAAACATTATGAATTGATTAATGTCGCAAGTTTCAAACAGTAAGCAAACCTATGTCTCCCATTCCCACAGTTTTTTTATTTAACTTCACCGATCGACAAGAATAATATTCTACAGCAAGCGAAATATACGAGAGGGAAATTCAAATGACTGAAATATTTATATTGATTGATAGGTGAATTTCTGATAAAAAAATTCGAAATCATAATTGTGGAAAGAGATCGTAGGTTGTCTGAGTACTATTTAATGATGCTTAGTAGTTTAGGGAAATACTTGTTCGTATGGATCTGTTTGTTTCTGGGATTTCCTTCTACGGCGTGAAATCTAAATTGGTTATATTTGGTACTGCGTTTCGACCATTTTTAGACTGACTCTGAGTTAAAGTCTGCTGATAAGAAGATAATGATTCGATCATAGATTGCGAGAAAAGGCTTACAACCAAAAGCTGGAAAAAGAAGAAGCAAAGGGAAAAAGTACCCTATCCAATCTTTTTGGGTAAGTGCATGCATGTATTGTTTAATTACTTGCTTTTTCATCCATACTCAAACCCATTTAACAATTAATGCTACAGAATTATTCCCACAATTTAATTGTTGCATACTTTATTTAATATTAATGTGTTTTAATAGGATTGATTTAAAATAACCTATGCATATAATAAATCAAGAAACTACATGCAAGCCAATTTTGTTCAACTGCAACTCCTAGGTAGTAGAGTCTTTTTTTTTTTTTTTTATAAATTTAACAACAAATTGTGTTTTGACTTCAAATATGCTTACGTGTTATTTGAGCTTTCTAATTAAGCATTTAATTTAAGATTTCTCCTACTCTTACATAAAAATAATACTTTCATTTAATATCAATATATATATATATATATAAATAATAGAGTTTTCTAATTAAGTATTTACTGCCTATGATTTTAAAGACAGAAGAATTATAATTTCCACTTGGTCCCCTCAGCCTAAAAAACAACCGTGTACCCAAACAATGATAAGCATGGGGTCAATGCCACCAACACCAAGACGAGAGAGACGAGAGTTAAAATGAAAGCAACTTTCATAGTTGCAGGACTTGCAGTTTGAGCGACTATCTGCCAAACTATTTTAATGGCAAAATACAGAGTAGAAAACCACGGTTAATTTCTTCTGGAAAACCAGACTCAAAGATATTCTAAACGCATTGTCCCACCATATTGTCTCATAATTCCAGACCCACATTCTTCGTCGTCTTCTGTTTTCTCGACTCAAACAAAACATTTCCAATCTTACGCTGCTTTTAACCATGAAACTTGGTTCCGTTTACAATGGCCCTTCTTCTCCGGAACCTTTTTCAATTTATCGAAACTGCCTTCCTTACTTTTTCTTGTTTTAAGCACTAGTTGCTGTGGCAGAGCTAGTAACAAAATTCTAGAGAGGCTAACGTGCAAATTTTTAAGGACCTACATGAAGTTACTTTGATTCTTGAGGGAATATATATATGAATTCTTCAAGTCATTAAAAAAAAAAAGTTAAAAAAAAATCGTATTTTAAAATTGATACATCACACATTGCATTAACTGCTTGTAACAATAGATGGAGTCAATTTACATCCATATGTTATTTGTGAGGAGGGTGCAACTTTTGGTTATTAACATCAATAATTTGATAATGGTTGTTCTTATGATTCCATCTTCAATTCTGAATAAGTTAGTATTGCTGCTGATAAATCAGAAGAAAACATGCCGGACTTGAGAGCATTTCTACAGAAGCAGTTGTTCATTCCTTGGATTTATTACAAGTCTTAAATACAGATATGAGTAGTTTAACCCAAAGCCTAATCATGGGCTCAACTGGAATAAGTCAAAACCTGACAGACCAAAGGAAAGTAAACCTGTATGAGAGAATTGCAATGCAATTGGGAAGAACAAAAAGTTAAAAAAGAAGCTCAGCATTACCTAAGCAAGAGCTCAACAACAAACAGTTCTTAGTATTACAAAAACTAACAATGCCGCTATTACTATATTGCAGCCACTTCCAGTAAGTATTGAAGAATGGCTTCTTTTGTAGGAAGTGCAGGAATTGCCCCTCTTTCTGTTACAGTTAGGGCACCACATACATTCGCAAAATACAGAGCTTTTCGTAGACGCTTCTCATCCTGCCATACAAAAATAATAATGTAAAAAC
Source organism: Saraca asoca (assembly GCA_026873985.1). Taxonomy (NCBI): domain Eukaryota; kingdom Viridiplantae; phylum Streptophyta; class Magnoliopsida; order Fabales; family Fabaceae; genus Saraca; species Saraca asoca. The sequence goes on along the minus strand of JANHAO010030019.1, from coordinate 2,519 downwards.
TAATGATGCCGTACACAACATACAACAAATGAAAAACGTAGATTCTGTATTAATTCAGAAAATTTTCATCATAAAACAGGTTTGTATCTACTTTCAGGCTTCTAGTAATATACCATTAAGAAAGAAGACAGGAAAAATAGCCCTCAGACAGAATTAATAAACAAAGTTTCCATGTTTGTTTGACCCTACTACAGTCTAAGCATGAACTAGAAACTTCTTGATTGCATTGTCAGAGCTTGCAACATCAGCAGAAATTAGGCAGAGAAATGTGTTAATGCTAAGAAGATGCATGAAAGATTTATGAGATCTAAAGAGGGGCCAGGATAAGAGAATGAAAGCCACCAATTTGGGCCAAAATTGGGAGGTACCTGAATGGTTGTTGGATCAGAAGCTATGCTGTATAGCAACCCACTAACAAATGCATCCCCAGCACCAGTTGTGTCAACGGGTTTAACTTTAACACCTGCAACCCTGCCCTTAAATTCCTGCACAGAATTTGCCACTCATATTAGCTGAAAACTGATCTGAAACAAAAGAAAATAATTGAAACAGTTGAACTCAAAGCAAACTTTATATCAGTTCAATAACCATTGAGCACATGACATTAGTGCAAATTGATGTCACATACCAAAAGCTTGTTCAGTACATACATAGACAAACATTCATAATCACAGACTCTGCCACTCATTTGAAGGTAGCGACAGTCTATATGCTACATTATAAGCCTTGATTTATGCCAACCAAGTGTAGATACTTGTATACATAGAAGTAAAGCAAATCAAGAAGCACTTAACACCAAAACCATATGATTTTGACAAACATACCTTAGTGTAATATCTACAACCGTCTGATCCTTCAGTCACAACTAGAAGCTTAAGATTAGGATGGAAAAGCTTCTTCAATACAACATTATCATCATAAGGATCATTGCCACCAGTCAAAAATGTGATCTCATCCTCACTTATCTGCACATATGTAGGAAAACCTAATCAGCTTTACTAAGAAGGAACCAACAAAAAAAGAGAAAGGAATAGACAATCACAGAATGCCTATTTTCAAAATTGAATAGATGAATAAAAACAATGAAGAAAAAGGAAATTACTAATATGCACAGTGGCATTGATGAAACAGATCATATAAGAATCTTCTACTCACAAATATTATACCTTAATTATATCAGCTTGGTCCCATATGCTCATTATGCCATTCCGAGCAGCCTCAGCAGATGGCCATAGTGCCAATCTCAAATTTGGATCATAAGAAAGAATTGAACCAGAGTTCTTGGCAATGCTCATAGCAGCAAGATGAGCAGACTTGCATGGCTCATCGATCAAGCTAATGGAACCATAATGGAAGATACTAGCCTGCATTGATATTAAGAGTCCTTTTTAAATCCACATTTCTTGGGCAATATCATAGGAATAGAACCAAAATGTAAAAATACCTGCTTTATGAGATTTTTATCGAGCTCAGATTCATGAAGAAGCATATCAGCACTTGGATTTCGGAAAAACAAGAACTCACGCTCACCATCAGCTTTAAGTGTAACGAAAGCTAAAGCAGTTCTTGCATTAGGGTCGAACCGCATACCAGATGTATCAACATTGTTCTGCTTTAATATATCAGCCAACATGTACCCAAATTCATCCTTTCCAACCTATGCCTCAGATAAAATGGAAGTCAGATATGTCTTTCCGTTCTCATAGATATTTTTTTTTCTCTTTTGCTGTGGGAAGAGGGGGGTCTGTAATATAAAAATTTGAACAACATATCCCTGCTGTGGGAAGAGTAAAAATAAACAAAGTGACCAACAGGTTGAGCAGAGACATATATCTAACTACACCTTGCCTATAAAAGCAGATGAACACCCAAGTCTAGAGATACCAACAGCCACATTGGCAGGAGCACCACCTGGAGCTTTCTTGAACGCAGGTGCTTCAGCAAGTGACACTCCGCTCACGGTTGGCACAAAGTCAATCAACATCTCCCCAAAGGAAACAACCAGTGCGTTGGTGTCCTTGAAACCTTCTTTTCTGACATCATTAAAGTTACCTACAGTAAAAGAGAATAGTAGCTTCAAAGCAATACGAACCATGTGTTCAGAAAATTTAGCCACGGCTGGCCAGACAGCATAGATATATAAAATTGGATATCTCAAGATAGTGCCACCAGGCACCAGGGAAGGCCAATACATTAAAATAAAAGTTCATCTAAGTGATTGGATTTTCAATTCTTCTAATTATCATTAACTAAAAAAATAAATTCAAATTCAGAACATGACATTTTATTTACACCATCTTCTTCTTTGTACCCTTTCTACCTTAAGACACAATTCACAACATAAAACAATTTTTGTATTTTGATTCTTTGAACTCTAATATTTCATGCAAGCGGCCTTTCTAAACTGTCAGCAAACATGACTTTTTTTTCTCTAATGCTAACAATATGATTCATTCGAATTGCATACTTTCCAAAAGCCTTAGCACAAATCAGATTCAACTCATACAAGACAAAAAAAA
>JANHAO010030018.1:0-10242 GCA_026873985.1 Saraca asoca | reverse complement strand
TATTTTCTCATAGATTCAATGTGGGATTTGAGAATATAGGATTTGATTAAGATGTGATATTTTCTTTGTGCATATTACATTTATATGAGTAAATCAAATCCAACATTATAAACTTTCTTTGTCTTTCTTCTCTCAGTCTCTTGTTCACCCACATTATTAAAAAACAATATTAATATCTTTAGTTAGACATTTTTCTAAAAGTTACATATGTAAATATTTATAGGTTGTGTTAATTTATTGTTTGACTTGTAAAAAGTACCTTATCAAGTTTGAAATCCATTACTTTTCATTATTTATTTATTTTTACATATTTTATGTCATGCTTAAAGATTATAATTAAAGTTAATTTTTCTATTACATTAAAATTTTATTGAATGAAGTAAGATAATTTCATATATATATATATATATTAATTCCATGATATTGTAATATTTCATACAATTAGAATAGCTTTATTTATATTTGGTTTATTTAAGTTTGACATATTTTCAATTGTTATTGTATATATTTAAATTTGACATATTTGGTTTATTCTTTGAAATTTTCGTTATCTTATAATTTGAATGATAAGTTATATTGCATTAATATTAATTTTGAAATTTGGTTGAAATTATTATTTTGATGATAAGAGAATTATTCATAAAGAATCTTTTCTTCTATTCTTCTAGGTCATGGAATAATTCATGATATATTTTAATATGAAATACTCCTAGTATGTAAATGAGAAAAATTATAATGTTTAAGTAGAATTTTTAAAAAGTGTTATATATTTTAATTTATATTGTTGTTTTGAATAGTAAGCATTAAAATCTCTATTGTGTTAGCTTATTTTATATTATATTAGTTTATATTAAATTTAGACTCAATTATATTGATCATATACTTTATATAAATTTCATGTTATTTTTATTTAATATTGAAATAATTTTAATTGAGTTAATACCTTATTTTATCTCTTACTAGGTATGAGGCACAGACACTTCACTAGGATATCAAACTAAACCAGCTACAAAGAAAAACTGATAATGTGTCAAATTGTGATGAATCTAGTTTATCACCTAAAAAAAATTGTAAAGAGTTTGTTAAAAATCTTGCTCAACAAGTTGCAGTTTCAATTGAAGAGTTTGTTTTGATGAAAGACAAAAGTTATTTATGCTTGCTGCATGAAACATTATCAACCTCAAGAAGAAACTCAACTTTTATGGAAGCTTCACACCATAATCAACTGAGCGCTAATGAGTTGTTGCAATTTGATCTGAGGAGAGTTTTTCTGGATTAAAGACAAAAGTCATTATTGAATGCTACAATAAATATTTTCAACCTAAAGAAAAAAAACTCAACTTTTATGGAAAGCTCACACTATTTAACAAAACATTAATGAGTTGTTATATTTGTTGACGTCTGAAATTGGTTAACCTAAGTCCGACACCCTAAACTGTAAATTGTGAAGGCAAATTTGCAAGAAAAAGAGAAAGAGAGAGAAAAAACAACGAACACCAAGAACTTTTTAACGTGGTTAAGTCAGATGCAAGACCTACATCCACGATTATATTATTTTCTTAGTATTTTACTGAGTTTTTAGTATTCTGTTTGTATGGTTTCGCCTTTTTTTTACAATGACTTCAACCCCTTTTTTATAGTAGCCGGGGTCTTACAATGCATTCTATATAGAAAATGAATCATAAATTGGTTGCGACGGTTAATAATGGAATCTTAAACAATTGAACGATCTTATTTGAATTGATGGTTGGAAGAGCATGCTTCGAGTTGCGGGCTAAACCTTATCCTTAATGACATGGGGTTACTACTTTGACTCTTGTTAGCTAGCGACCTAAGTTTGCATTTGGTGACCTAATGTCTTGCTCCTGCAACCTCAATCCTGGTTGAGCTGGGCCTTTATCAGTTGGGCTTATCGATTGAGCTTTTATTAGTCCATTTGTGTGATTTCAAAAAATACCCACAATATTAGCCTCCCCAGCTCTTAGTGCGATCTACGGACTAGAAGCTGTTAGTCGTTGGTAAAAGCTGGTGATCGCGATTAGCCATGTTGTCATTTGGACTTCTATTCCGTCATTTTGTCTGCCTATACCATCATTACCGCATTAAATATGTGCATTTGCCTATAGCCACCAGCGTGGCAATGACTAAGCCTTGTCATTCGTTGGTCCATCATATCAAGGGTAGTTGATCAGTCTTTCAATCAAACAACGAGGCCATCCAAGCTATATAAAGTGAGAAAACCCTTTTTCCCTCTTGCTTTTGAAAACTGATGCTTTGCCTCTTACTTATTTCTCAAGTTCTCAAACAATCACCATCGTTCCTGCTTTTTTGCTTCATTAAGTTTGCCATCGAGCATTTTGGATTCAAATTGCCAAAAGTCAGCCTTGCTCATCGTTCTTTTCTTAGAACTTGTCCTGTTTCTTTGATACGATAAGCTTTCTCAGACTCTAAGCTTCCGCTTTTCATAAATGCTTTTCTCTGTGGGTTTTTGGTATTTTATTGTTTGGTTTGGTGGTGTGTGTCTGTTTGTTGCTAGGGATTTTACCTGTGGGTTTTAGGGCTATAGACTGTTGAATTTAGCCTTCTATTTCCCAGGATTTAGTAACCTGATGGGTTCATCAATCGAGTCCCCATATTTTCAATGGTATGGGTTTTAGGCATGGTGAACTGAGGTGTGTATGACGTGCTACATAGGAAACTCACTGTTAGTCTTAGCTTTTAGGTATGGTCTACTTATAGCGACCTGACCATTCCTTTTTCTTATGTAGAGGCCTGTAGCTCATAAACGTCGAGTCACCAAGTAGGGAGTGCTTATGAGTTCGATTCTCTAGCTTAGAGTGCAAAGTTAGTGTGCACCATAAACGAAGTGACCTCTAGGAGCGATGAAGTCATTGAAAGGTTCGTTGCTCATCTTGACCCCACTGAGGGTCAGCAGGTCGCCAAGAGTGAGAGTTCTTCTGGTCACATAGTGTTTAATCACCATTCTTCAACCATCAGGCTCGACAAGCTTAGGAGCATAGTAGAAACATATCGCTTCCCCAAAGGCTATTATATTATAGGTCCTTCCCTTGACAACTACGCAACTTATCCTCTTTTAGGATTTGTTGCCATTAGCACCCATCACCCCGTTGCCGGGCTTAGGTTCCCATCCATCCTTATATTGTTGAGTTGTTGAATAAACTGAAACTTTGCCCATTCTAGCTAACCCCAAATTCTTATGCCCAACTTACCTCCCTTGCACTTGTTTACCTAAGGAATAATCTCCCACCACTATCTGTAAGGGTTCTTTACTATCTCTATAGCATTAAGGGCATGGGTCAATAGCATGGGATTTACTGTCTCTTAGCTTGGCAGATCGAGTATAAGAGAATTTTGCTACAAGATGATGCTAAGGGCAAGTTAAACATAGGAAACTATAAAATCCATTGGTTTTATGTCTTTTACCTATCTTTGCATTATCTTCACAATTTTGGCTTTGTCCTTACCCCAGGTAAGCAAGCTAAAGACATGCAAGCTTCCATATATTTATGTACTTCTTATATTTTTTGTGACATTCTGTTTCATTTTGTAGACGAGGCTGGCAAGAAAAAACTAATTCTTGGGGCTAAGGAAGTTGAAGTGTTGGGCTAATTCCTTGCTGTGGACGATCTAAAAAATGACCTCAAATTTGATGAGGATCTCCTACGTTCACATAAGCTTACTCCAGCTTTAAGCATTGGGCTCACTAAAGGGATCAGAGCTCGCCAAATTAGGGAGGCTGGCCCAACAAACTTTTAAGATTACGAAAACATGGTGAGGTTCATCCTTTGAAGGCCACCAACCCTTTCTTCTGCTCGATCTGTTGACCTTACTGTTGCCGCGAGCTCATTGGCTCTTGATACTACTGCAACTTCTACTGTTGTAAGTCAATCTTCTCTGGCCTTGGTAGTAGCATCCTTGCAAGTGCTGGTTCCCATCTCGCATCCTGAGATGGTCGAGGCAGTTAAGCCAGTCGTGGTCTCATCCCTATCTGAGCCCCTTGCTAAAAAGCAAAAAGTGGATAAGGGAAAGAAAGTCGTTGCCACTTCAGAACAGGTGACACTTGAGATCGAGACCAAGGAGCGACCTACCTATCTTGCCCCAAAGACACAAGAGTATTATGGCTTCCTTCGAGAAAATGTGGAGCTGATCTTGGGGCCCCACACTAGAGCATTAGAGTCGAAGGAGTTCTTAAGTGAGGAATTGATGGGCTATGTAGCTCGTCATGGCCTATTAGTAACTAAAGTCTCTTCATCTTGGTTTTTTTGCCTCTTTGTAATCTGACTTGACCATTTGATTTTTCAGAGCATGTTAGGAGTAATAAAGCTAAAGGATGAGCTTCTAGCTTGGTAGGAGGGGAAGGAAAAACTTGAGGGTGACTTAGTCGCTGCGACCGTTGAGGCGTTTGAGCTGAAGGACTGAACAAGAAATGCTGAGGTCACTAAAAAAGAAGCCAAGGAAGATCTATCTTATGAGGTGGAAAATCATGAGGTTGTCATATCCAGCCTTACTTCAGACTTCAATAAAGTAGTTGATGAGCTAATAAGAGCAAAGGGTGAATTAGATGTGGCAGTGCAGTGAGCTAAGGTTGTCGAGAAAAAGTATAAGGCGGCCAGGGATGAAGTGGCTCTGAAAAAAGAAGAGGTCACTCGAGTTAAGGCAGAGACCGCTATGCTGGTTATGAAAGTAAAATAAAATATGGTATCTGAAACCTTCACCTCCTTCTTGTACACTTTATGAAAGCAACACCCAAAGATGGACTTCTCCTTTTTTTAGTGGGGATGCTCTTGAGGCCATAAAGGGCTTCGAAGAAGTTCCGAAGGCTACTTCTTCCAATACGGGGGTGGGGTCCATAGTCGGAGTTTCTCCTACTGAGTGTGTGATTCGAAGAGAGAGCAGCTCACAGGTCATGGAGACTGCTAAAGAACAAGTGATGGATGACCTGCTTGCCCCATATGTGGACCCTCCAACCCACCAGAATGTAGCTTCTAAAGACCTGACTCTTTAGGCCATGACTATAGCTAGTCAATTTCAATGTAATTATGAACTTTCATTTGTAATTTTACCTCGTTGAAGGAGGTTTTTCTTTAATGAATCTTTATAATATTACAGCTTTATTCTTCTCAGTTTCCATAGTTGAATGCTTGGTAGGTCATAGATAACACCTTTGTTAGTAAACTATGAATGAATGAATATTTGTCAAGATGAAAGCCCAGTAGGTCACAAATAATAATACTCAGGTTAACATGAATGCACCTTATCTAGCAATCTTGTTGCCCAGGTAGGTCACATGAATGTGCCTTAATTAGCTAGCACGAGTTAAGTGCCTAGGTAGGTCGCATGAATGTGCCTCAGCTAGCATGAGTCGAGTGCCCAGGTAGGTCGCATGAATACACCTCAGGTAGCATCCTTGTTTTTGTCAAATTGAATGCCTAGTAGGCCATGCCTTAGCTAGCAAAGAATGCCCAGTAGGTCGCACCTCAGCTATCATTCCATGACTTTTTTTTAAGCTTGCTTCCTGTATAATACTTTGTTAAGGTTTTATTCAAAAATTAATAAACACATATGTAAAAATTTAAGGAAAAAATTGAGTGCTTTTATTAATTTTTGAATAATATTACAGGATTAGAAGGGCAAACTAAAGTCTCTATTGAAAATATAGGCATAGATGCTCAGCATTCCAAGTTTAAGGAACCTTAGTCCTGTTCATATTTGTCAGGTGATAAGCTTCGTTTCCCAAGTTTTTCTTGATTATATATGGGCCATCCCAGTTCAAACCCAGTGTCCCATCACTGGCCTTGTGAGCTTTAGGAAGAATAAGGCACAATACGAGATCACCAATTTTGTAGTTCTACTTGGACCTTCCGGTTGTAGTATCTCGCAACCCGTTGCTGATAGGTTATGACCCTGAGGCAAGCTATTTCTCTTGCCTCCTCTGTGAGGTTGAGGTTTGTAGCAAGCAGCTGATCGTTATCCTCTGAATTGAATGTAGCTCGTCATTGTGAAGTCACTTCAAATTCTACTGCAATCATCGCCTCGGATCTATACACCATTGAAAAAGGAGTTTCTCTTGTAATGCTACAAGCTATGGTTTTATAAGCCCAAAGCACTTTTTGTAGCTCGTCTACCCATGCTCCCTTTTTGGCCTCTAACCTTGTCTTCAAGATCTGTTTGATGATCTTGTTGATAGCCTCAACTTGTCCATTGACCTGAGGATGCTCTATAGTTGAGAAGTTCTTCACAATTTTGAGATCATTACAGAACTTGATGAATTGTTCACTGTTAAACTACGTTCTGTTATCAGTCATGATCTACTGAAGGACTCCAAACCTATAAATAATATTGGTCTATACGAACTTCTTAATCTTTGCAGAAGAGATTTTTACTAGTTCTTTTTCCTTTACCCACTTGGTGAAATAATCAACAACAACTACTACATGCTTGCACTTCCCGCGACTTGTCGGGAGTAGTCCAATTAGGTTCATGCCTCAGATTGTGAAGGGCCATGGCTGACCATCTATTGTAGGTAGGTTAATGGAGCTCATGGGACCTTGGCGAACCTCTGGCACTTGTCACACTTTCTCACAAGGTCAATGGCGTCTTGCTTCATTATAGGCCAATAAAATCCTTGCCGGAGTGCTTTTTGAACTAGAAATAACCTTCCAACATGATTTTCGTAATGGCTGGCCTGAATTTCCTTCAAGATAGTGTCACAGTTGTGGCCATCTATACACTTTAAAAGTGAAGTTGAGAATCCCTTTTTATATAACATGTCGTTGTTGATACAATATCTAGTTGCTTGAGCTCACAAACAACATGCTTCTAACTTATTTTCTGGCAACTTGCCATCTTGTAGGTAATCTACGATCAGACTGATTCATGAGTCCTATGCCAGGGCAATTGCCATCATAGCATCTTTCTGATTCATGCTTGGTGATGGAAGAAACTCCACTGGGATTGTCTCTGAGAAATATGCATCCCTGGTTATGGCCAAACGAGTTAATGCATCTGCATGTGTGTTTCGAGCTTGTAGAATCTAATTGACCTCGTAACATCAAAAAAAGCTAAGCAATTCTTAAACCTTCTAAAGGTAGATGGCCCTTTTTGACCCCCTCATCTGATATTCACCTTATATGTGACAGATTATGAGCTGGAAATTGTTAAATATCCTTAGATTTTCAGCTCACATCTCTCTTGCCAAACAGAGGCCTACTAACAATGCTTCATATGTTGCTTCATTATTTGTGGCCTGAAAGGCAAATCTCAATGCACAAAAGATTTTATGTCCCTATCGGCTTATCAAGAGCACTCCTGCCCCAGCCTTCCGCTCACTTGACGATCCGTTAACATACAATTCCTAATACGGATCCTCTGAGGCCTCTAAGTTCAGCCAAGAGCTTTTTAATATGGTTTAGCCAGATGCAAGGCCTATGTCCACGATTATATTATTTTCTCAATATTTTGCTGAGTTTTTAGTATTCTATTTGTATAGTTTCGTCCTTTTTTATAATGATTTCAACCCCCTTTTTATAATAGTTGGGGTGTTAGAATGTATTCTATAATGGAAATGAATCATAAATTGGTTGCAATGGTTAATAACGGATTCTTAAGCAATTGAATGGTCTTCTTTAAATTGATGGTTAGAAGGGCATGCTTTGAGTTGCGGGTTAGACCTCGTTCTTAACGACCTGCGGTTACTGCTTTGATTCTTATTGGCTAGCGACCTGAGTTCGCATTTGACAACTTGATACTTTGCTCCTATGACCTCAATCCTAGTTGAGTTAGGTCTTTATTAGCTAGACTTGTTGATTGAACTTTTACCAGCCCATTTATATGATTCTAAAAAATATGCACAACAGTATTCTTCCTAAGTGATGATTAATCAATGACTTTTATTATGCTTTCCCAAATTAATTCACCTCCTACACATTCTATTGTGGCATTTACAGTAAAATAACTCTCTATGCTAGTCACAAATTCAAACAGAATCAAATGTTATAGCTCTATGTTATCAACAGTAGTTATAAGTTTAATTATATCGATAATTTTTATTATATATTTAATGTCTCAATTTTTCTATTAATTTCTAGATTTTTTCCCTATTTTTCAGTTTTTTTTTCAATATTTATTATATATAATTGTAAGAAATAAGTTTCATGCAACGCATCTCATAGTGTATTTTTGGTATTCATTGTTATGATTTTTCAATAGTCCATGTCACATTAATTTATAATTTTTAAGCAATATTTATTTGTTTATTTATTTAAAACATTATATATATTAATTTTATAATTGACAAAGAATTATGTCCCATATAACGCATGGGTGTTTATAGAGTAGATAATATATATTTGAGCATAAAATTACGGGAGACCATTAAAAAAGATCAGGAAGAATTTTTGAAATTACTTGTGAGCATTTATACATCTTGTTTTATTTTCTGTTTTCTAAATATTATTGTAAAGAATTTTGATAGCTTTAATTAATTATGAATATATAACTAGGATATATTCTTAAGTATATTCAATTATATTGTATTAAAAAGAAATCCAAGAAGTTAATATTCATATGTGCTACTTCCTACAACCTGCTTGGTTCTCACTCCTGACAACTGTCTCGAAAGCACTACACATTCATGGCAAAGTGCTACTAATTAGACAATTGCAAATTTCCACAACATTTAAACAATTGAGATGTCCATTAAATTAGATTTGTCTGTGAACTGAAACTAGGTACTCTTTTTAAGTAAAATTTAGATAAATTTAGATAACATTGACTATCGTACTTCTTCACACAGGCAGTATCCCTATGTTGATTTGATGTTTAGTTTTTTTCATTTTATATTTTATAATTTGACGTTAAATTATAATATTTTAATATAAAATATTATAAATCTGGTTATAAAATTCGCAAGATGTTATATTAATATTGCAACTAAAGCATAAAAAAATTGTAATTGCAATTTTTCATGAAAAAGTTGCAACATCTGACATTAATCATGACCTTACGTAACATTGCCATAAAATCCTGAAACACAATCACACTTTGACGTAATACGCATATATTTTATTGCAATTTTTACTTTTATAATCAAAATTTCAATTTTTATTGCAAAACTTGCAATAATTTTACTATTTATTAACAAAGTCATTTGCTTGTGTAATATTCACTTAAAATTCTACATCTTATTTATAAAATGTTGCAATATGTTACAATAATATGTGTGTTGCAATTTTTGCATAAAAAGTAGAAATTATTTTCATAAAACATGTTATTTTTTCATAATTATTAGAGGTGAATAAATAAATTGTCACACCAATCAAAATAATAAAAAAAACAGAAAAAAAGGGATAAAGCTTGGCATGCATGAAGAGGTGGGATCACTTCACAGGTTATATAGATCCATGGTAGGCACGTGGATAGGTAGAGGTTTTTTCAATGTTTTATTTAAAAGAATATAATACAAATTTTTTTATGCATATATATTTTAATATTTTAAGTAAAAATTTACAATTTTTTAAAATTTCAAGTGCTTTCAAAAAATTCATTTAGAAATTTATTTTTTAAAAAAATTAACTTCACTTTAAAATTTATTTTTTAATCAAATCATTCGTAAATTGCGGTAGGCCTTTCTCAACTACTGTACTGGAGAAAATCCCAAAATGTGATATAGACATTGAGATATAGATTTGTCACTTTACCCAATGGACTTCTCATTTTCTAAGAGCAATTCTCGTTCTTAAACTCAAGAACTGAGCTAGTGAAAGTATCATCAATGGAATAATTTCAGTCGATATCTACATGTAATTGAAGTTATTTATACAAACAACAATTTCTTAAATATAAATTATTAATTTCTCAGTTGAAACTCTGCTCCTTCTTCCTCGGCTTTCGCCATTAATGGCGTTGACTGTAGTCAAAACCATACTCTTCAATTCATCAAAACTCGTAACTCGCAAGCCATCACCGCCGTAGCCCTTATTCTCCCCAGGCATAGATTGAGCAAAAAAAAGGTGTCAAGTCTTAAATTAAGAAGTCAAAAGAAAAGTGAATAAGATGATATCTATTGTCTTCTCTATTTCTGCAAATAAAGAGAGTGAACAAAAGACCACGTCTTTTATAAGTCTTCTCCGTTTCTACATATCAATGTTTTAATTTATTTATTAAAATACATAATGGGTCATTGCTTTAAAATGAAACTCTAATTAATACAATAAAAGTTAA
>JANHAO010030017.1:0-10258 GCA_026873985.1 Saraca asoca | reverse complement strand
TTAGCCTAATTGGTTTGATTATTATGCCTACATAAGATAATTTGTCTAATCAACTTATTATCTAATCTTAGGTAGATAATTAAGGAACCAAAAAGTGAAAATTATTACCGGAATCCTAATAATCAAATAAGGGAATCTTAGTCACAAAAGTATATGGGAATCTCTTAGGATCAAGCTGATTAGCATAGAACATAAAGGGCTAAAGTTTAACTATCCACGAAAGTAGGTATTAGATTAAATTAGATACCATTGTTAGATCTCGAAAGAGGCTAGTAATTAATGAAGGCCAAATCAGCCCCAATTGCCTAAATAATTAAAATAAGGAATTCTTATAATATTTGCCAAGAATCATAGGTGAGGTGAGTCCTAATCCTAGGCCTTTATGCATTTGATATCTTCCTTTAATTACTTCTTTATTCTACTTGCTTTCTTTTCTATTCTTCTTTATTTCTTTTCTATTTCTTATTACTTGTTCTTCTCTCAATCAATTTGGATAGTTGAATTGTAAAAATTCTAGTACTTAAAATAGCTTCCCTATGGGATCGACCTGTATTTGCCGGTACTAGCTACAACTACGCCGTGCACTTATAGATATTTTAAACGTACAATAGGATAATGGTAAGACTAATTAGGTTAGATATTAGGAACCTATCTTACTTTTATCAAACCAAAAACACACTAGACTAAACTATCCATTCTAGTATAGACCTAGTAAAAATTAGACTCACATCAGCTCCAAAACATCAGTCTAAGTGTCACTAAAAATTTAGACCTAATCATCATGTAAATAAAATAAAATATAATTTACTTCAACATTAATATTATAATTCAGGTTCTACTATTATGGGAAATATATAAATCCATCAAGTAAATGAATAAAATTCTTTCATTTCTGTCCTCACAAATGGTACTATGCAAATCATATTGCTTCTTCAATTTTAAAAGTGATACTTAATTGTGAGCCAAATTTATACAAAATTTTCCGTCCTAATGTGGTGCCGCACTTAAGTTGTTCTCTTTTTTGATAGAAAGAGTGACGAAAATTTCTTAATATATGCCTAATGTTTTAAATTTTTAAACCTAGATCCTAAAAGAATAAACTTTAAAAATAATAATAAATACCATTACAGCAATAAGGATGTGAACAACAATTAAATTGGTTCTATATATATGCTAGGCTAATTAGAACTGTTCCTCAGCTGAGTTAATTACTAAATATGAGTGGCTAATTACAACCAAAAGCAAGGAATGATTTATTTAGCCTAAAAAATGCTGTCTCGGTGGAAAGAGGAATCTACCATTAAATAATAATTTATTAAGTGCTATATATATATATATATATATATGAAATGGTATAGATATATATGTAGGGGTCAATTCTATACCTATATTACCATCATTAAATTACTATTAATTGGTGGACATATAATCTTTCCAAAAATCCATTATAAGATTTCAAAATTCCTTTATGATTAGACTTGATTATCAAGCATGAGAAGAAAATCATGTAATGCAAATTTGAGAGAAAATACTCACGTAAATTATTTTTTCTATTTTTTCCCATTGCGAGAGCATTTATATAATTTTGATCTAGGTAACTTGTCTGGTAAGAATTGATCAGCACATGATTGTGATTCTTGAATTTTCATCTTCACGTTCATATATTTTGGTGCAATAGAACCCTTTTAAGTTAAGAGAAAAGTCTTTATATTAACTTGAAAAAAGTATGTTTGCTCTTATCATTTAGACTTTGGCATAAAATACTCTTTGGAGGGAGTGTCTAGTGACTTGAGGTGTGCATCGAGGCACTAGTCTAAGGGATCAAGTGTATGACCTTAAGCATCTACTACACACTTAGGAGTGTGTAATGAGATTTTTAAATGTACATAAAGAAGTAACCCCTCTTCAATTAAAATATTGTCCTATGAAATTTATCTATTTTTGGCTGCATTTATTTGAATTGCATGAAAAGATCATGTTTGTCAATGTGAATGACTTGGTTGCCTTTATATGTGGTTTAGTTGCTATGTACTATGTAATTTGTGCTTATGGTTGCCATGATGTGCTATAAATTGTGATGTTGCCCGTTATTTTCAAAATTAAGATGGTGTATGATCGGTTAACTGGCATATTCTTATATACTAATTGACTAAGTGTGAAACGAAGAGTTTAAGTGCCGCACGTTCTGACAATCAAATTGCCAGACCATATGCATTGCTTGCCAAAATGTCAAAAGCTAGACATAATCGTCACTTTTTGCTTCTACAAATCTGTCAATATGGCACTCACAAAATTAATTTTGCTACTAATGTATTTTCAATTTTACCAACCATTTTATGTCAATTTAATTATCAGATTTTCATCTTTTCCCTAAACCAAAAAAAAAAAAAACTAGAAAGAAACCCTTTCTACCATAAATCAGATCTACAAGCTAGTTAGTTAGAGCTAATTCCTTCCTCTAACTCAAAAAATACACAATTAGGGCAAAATATATCATAAACTTTGCTTACAAATGAAGACCTTACGCTTGTACATGTACATGTTCAGACATGCATGGAAATCCTTATAGTTACTAACACTAAGGATGGTCTCCATATTATAGAACACTACTACACATATTAAGGTATTACAAGCAATGCCACACATGAAACAAAATACATCCATATTCTTCGAGGCATAGGGTTTACGTAGTAGATGGTCTTTGAGTTTTACTAAAATTTTGGTGACTTAGGTTTAATATGTGGTCTACTGGTTTTGTTATAATAATGGTGGCTTAAGTCACTTGTACAATTACTAGAATTGTCACAATAAACTATGGTGTTATTAGGAGATAATGTGTTTTGAGAATTTGGAGTGTCACTGCCACCAAACTTAGCCTTTGCAACAATATTACTTCCATCAATTTGGAGTTGGCATTTTTTCGTCAGTTTATGCTCCTTCTCCTATAGCTGCCTCACTACAGTGGCTACTTGCAATGTTTCTGTTACCACAACAAAGGCAACTAGTAGTGCAAGTAAGCTTCTCATTTTCAATCAATGACAACAACCTGCAAATCAAAATTTTCTCTCTAATGGTTAATTATTATTATTAGTATTATTATTTTGTAGATGTGATACTTGTTGATGGTAGATTTTAGTATTGAGCCAAACTCTAGCCAACCAAGGGTTTTTTTGGGATCTCAAACTGTAATATGATATCAAACACAGTTAATACACAAAGAAGAAGAAGAGAAGAGGAAAAACAGTAGAAGACATAGAGCTTTTTATGTGGTTTGGTCAAATCTGGATAGAACCTGACCCTACATCCACGGTAGTGTATTGATCTAAAAATATTCTTACAAAGTTTTGGCCTACAAAATGTCCTCCCCTTCACATTCATCTCCTTCCTGTGTTTCTAGTGGAGAGGAGGTTACAATTATAATTTTATATACAGTAAATCTTTTACATCAAACATTTAATGCACGAGACTGGACGAACAGACTAAATCCTATAATTCGGATATTGTAGATTCCCTCCTGTAAGTGGGCGTCACATGTCTGTTAGGAAATACATGTGTCAGTCTTCTATTTAGCAAGCTCTCAGGTCGCTGGCCACGCCTCGTTGGCTAGATCCTTCGGTCTAGGGAGTGTCTATCTTCAAGATGATAAGGTCAAGCTCACTCTATCGGGGACAAGCTCGAGTTGAAGAGATCACTCCGCAATGCGAGCTAAAGGGGTAGTGTTTTGAGTACTCTTCGAGCTAGGTCTTTGCCGCGCTCGGGCCATTTGCTGGTCCATCAAGGATGATTTGAATCTCATATATAACAGAAGCCCTCCAACTCTCAGCTCACTTCACGGGCTAGGAGTTGAGACCTTTCTATAGTTACTCAGTCAAAGTCCTCTCTGAGACTATCGTTTCATCTGTTCTAGGCTGTGTTTCCTATAGCACGTGTTTGACGATTATCAGTGAGTCAGCCTTAATCTTTTTTGAGGTAATAAATGATGGTGGTTGGAGAGATTAATCTGGACCCTTCTATGAGACCAAACTCAGCTCTATTTAAAGGAGAAGAAATCCCTTCTGCTTCTTCACTGAACAAAGCATGAAGATTCCAGACAAACCTCCATTACTTTCGGCGTTCTAGCTCTTTACCGGGGTATGTATGGCCTACTGCATAGGGAACTCAAAAGATTTGGCTTCTCCGATAACATGGAGGGATCTCATATAGATCTCAGATTACATCCTCTTGGCTTTGATGTGAGGTTTTTGCACCCGTTCAGCCAGGCTCTTGATGTTTCTTAAGTTACTCTCTTTGCGAATCAGAAAAGAGCTTCAACCGAAAAAATAAGGAACGGTAATGCTCGTCCCCTCTTCATTGGCGAGGTTCAAGTTGAGGAAGAGCTTACTATCAAGGAAGGCTCTAAAAGAAAAGTTTTGGGGCTCGGGCAAGTTCGCAATCCCTAATCAGCTAGGGTGCACCTTGTCGGTGGCTAGCTTTCTGATGTGTGAGAGCTTTCTTCTTGTGCAGCAATCTTCCTTCTAAAAAGGGCTAGTTGTAGCTCATTTTGACTTGTATTTTCTTTTCCTGATGTAATTTTACCTCATTGATACTTTTTAATGAATAAAATCTCCTTTGCGATCTCAATGTGTTGTCTTTAGTTTTCTGTATCTATAATAGTGCAAACTTTTATAGCTTGTGATGAAGCATTCAAATAGCCAATTGGCCAGGCCTTCTCAAACACAACAATCACGAACAAAACATCTCGCACATAAGCATTGTCAAATCCACAAAAGGATTGTGCGTAATCAAGAAATCACATGAGAGCTATGAATATTTGGTCACATGCAAGCTGTGAATTAGAGTGATCTCATTACCTTAGGCAAATAATCAAGTCATCAGTTCTTTACACTTCAGCGAGCACATAGCCACATTAGTGCTGAGTGTTCATTAGTGCCTCCATACCTCAGCGAGCACACAGCTGTGCTAGCAAAGTGAGCATTTATTAGTGCCTTCGCACCTCAGCGAGCACGCAGCTACATTGGTTACGTGAGTTTATTTTGAGCATCTCCACGCCTCAGCGAGCACGCAGCTATACTAGTTAAGTGAGTTTGTTTTAAGTGTCTCCATGCCTCAGTGAGCATGCAATTACACTGGTTAAGTGAGTTTATTTTGAGCATCTTCACGCCTCAATGAGCACACAACTATGCTGGTTAAGTGAGTTTATTTTGAACGTCTCCATACCTCAGTGAGCACATAACTAAGTTGGCAAAGTGAGTGTTTATTAGTGGAGAAAGTGAGTGTTTATTAGTGTCTCCACACCTTAGTGAGCACGCAACTATGCTAGCAAAGTAAGCATTTATTAGTGCCTCCGCACCTCAGCTAGCATGCAACTATACTGGCATTGTTTCATCAATTCGTCTCCGAAATGAGCTCCAAGGACCCTCAACTTAGCAAGCTGGTAATTGCTGGTACAGAATCACCTAAAGGTTTTAAAAGAGTTACTCGTATGTGATCTGTGGGAATTGTAAACACTTGACAGCAGGGGGCAAAATAAAGGGATGAAGATAACAACACCAAGTCAATCGGTAAACAACTAGAACCAAGAAGAGTGTTTACATTAATTATTCATTTTCAATATACATTGTCAATGTATAACTCAGACCGAGCCCCCTAGCTCTTGGATAGTGACGCACTAGGGATGCTGGGAGTGTTGCCCTACAGGTCACACAATGTACTCCTTCAGATGGCCTCTTCTAATCAGGTCTTCAATTGTGTCCCTAAGGGCCCAGCATTCGAGGTGCCATGACTAATCTCATTGTGATAGGCACAAAACTTGTCTATATTCTTTGCCTGAATGGGGTCCTCAAAGGTTTGGCCTTTCAAAATATTTCTTGTCCTTTCTAGCCATGTAAATCCTATCTTAAGAGTTTGATAGGATGCTATACTGCCCATGCCAGTCTGAATGCTGAGGTCACTCACCTCTAGGCCTTTTAGACTTCTTAGCGGTCCAGTCTGCAGAGTGATCACTCTAGTCGATGTTGCCCCTCTTCTTGCTATAGGAGGAGCTAGCCTTCTCACCCTTCTTGTCAGACCTTCCTGAGCTGAAGGTCTCTTCCCATTTAATCTGCTTAGCAGCTCACTCGTAGGACTCGATGAGGTCCTTCACCAAGGACTTATATAGACTCTTGTACAATTTTCCATCTTTGTAGAGTCCCGCAAAGATGGTTGCCAGCATGGTTTCTTTAGGTGGATTCTCCATTGAATTGGCCTCTAGTCTGAATCTGGCAATGTAGTCCTTTAGCGACTCATGCTTGCACTAAAAGATCATGGCGAGATAGCAGGGGGAACAAGCTATCTCTTCAATGCTCGGTATTGACTGATGAACATCTGTTGGCAATCTTCCCAACTGCAGATCAAGCGAGCTAAGAGGCTTCTGAACTAAGCTCGAGATATTCCTCCCAATGTAGCCAGGAAAACTTGACACTTGACTAAAGGGTTAGACGTTTGCAAATCCATCTGAGCATTGAATGCGTCCAGATGATCATATGGATTGGAATCTTCACTATACAACAGAATCATGGGGACCTTGAGCTTGAGAGAAAGGGTTGGGGCCTCGATTTCCTTGGAGAGTAGTGACCTTTCTTCATAGCAATACTCCTCTAGCTGGATCATTTTCTAAAATAGTTCTTCAACCAGCAGGTCCCGTACCTCAGACCATTGGCTAGAAGACTACTAGACTCTCTGATTCTCTCGATCATGAGGGCCGTGAACTAGAACTCGCTCCTGCGAGCCATGAGCTAGAGAATTCTACTAATTGACAATGCCCAAACATCCAAACTATTGTTGTGGATGAACATCCTCGAGCACAGGAATTTCAGTTTGCTTCTATACACCTTGTGTTAGTGCCGTGACGGCTCTAGTCAGTTCACCCAACATATTTTTCAGTTTTTCCTAGTGTTGAAGCCAAGTCTGCATCCCATCAGTGCCATTGACAGTAGCAACAATGACAGGCACTGTGGAGGAATCTGTCATCAACATGTGACCTTCTAGGGTATTAGGTAGTGCATTTGAAGCTCTGGTGCCACTTCCCTTGGCCATCGCAGCAAGAAACAAGCCAGAATAGGTAAGATCCCCACAGACGGTGCCAAAATGTTGACAGTAGATTTTGGTATTGAGTGAAACTCCAGCCAACCAAGGGTTCTTTTGGGATCTCAAATTGTAATCTGGTATCAAATGTAGTTAATACACAAAGAAGAAGAAAAAAAGAGGAAAAGCAGCAGAAGACACAGTGCTTTTTACATGGTTCGGCCAAATCCGAGTAGAACCGGACCCTACATCTACGGTAGTGCATTGATCTAAAAATATTCTTATAGAGTTTGGGCCTATAAAATGTCTTCCCCTTCACATTCATCTCCTTCCTGTATTTATAAAGGATAGAAGGTTACAATTATAATTTTACATGCAATAAATCTTTTACATCAAGCATTTAATGCACGAGACTGGACGGACAGAATAAATCCTATAATTCAGCTATTGTAGATTGTCTCTTGCAAGTGGGCCCTGTGTGTCTACTAGACAATACATGTGTTGGTCTTCTGTTCAGCAAGCTCTCAGGTCGCTAGCCAAACCCTTTGGTCTAGGGGGTGTCTGTCTTTAGGATGATGAGGTTGAGCGCACTCTATCGGAGATGAGCTCGAGTTGAAGAGGTCACTCCACGACGTGAGCTGGAGGTGTAGCGTTCTGAGTACTCTTCGAGCTAGGTCTTTGTTGCGCTCGGGCTGTTTGCTGGTCCAACAAGGATGATCCAAATCTTATATATAACAATACTTATAACTAGAGATTCAAAATACAATTGCGTAGTATTTGAGGAAAATTACAATAAAATATGAAAAAAAATGAAAACAAGATAAAATAATGGCCACGGTATGATCATAACAAGTAACAAAGTGATATTGTTATAAACTCATCAAAGATATAGAAGGACAGTTTAAAGTATTGCTTATAATATATTGTTATTAAGATTGTAACTGTAATTTAAAACTATGAATTGAACATTTATTCTGTAATAAAAATATTAAACTGAAATAAAATTGAGAGTTTAAATTAGGACTAACCAGAGGCTTGACTACGAGATCAGAGCTATGAATATAAACAAAGCGGCATCAAGCTGACCATATATATAGGTGATTTTGCTAAACTGTTAAGCCTATCGTAAGATATGTTGGGAATGGAAGAGTAATATCAGAGCACTCAGAAAAAATAAAGTGTATGCGCCACCTTGTTATGCTCTTATTGGAGGCTGTGGCCACCTAAGAAACAACTAAGCTTAATGATCGATAAGTAAGGCTTTTTTTTTTTTTATTGTTTGTATAATTCAAGTTTTCAATCATTGATATAGATTTTATGATTCCGAATTGGGTGTTAATAGTGTATGACATCAGATATTTTCTGTTTTCGAGCTTTGCATACACATACTTCAGATTTGTTTTCTTGTGTAAATTAGTTCACAATCCATAAATCCTGTATCACCAACTCCTTGTATAACAAGAGCATATGTCCATAGACAAATCTCAGGATTATTTTAAATTGTTATTATGGTTATATCACAATTAATAAAATTATAAATAAATATAAAAAATGTGATTATCATAAAATAAAATTACATAAATTTGTAATTACAAATTCAAGATCCAAAGATTGACTTTAGGGGGCCAGAAGCGGTTTTATCCCCCAAGATGAAGCACAATCTTATGTATTTTATGCAAAATTTAAATTTAAATACAATATTGGCCCCTTACGATTTTTTAACAATTTAGGTTCCTCAATCTATCATGATAGAGTAATTTTCCCCATCTTTTTAGAATTTATTGGTCATTTTAGTACTCTTATTTAAATTAATATATCTTTTTTAAAATATGATTAAAATATTTGGTGTTTTAATATAATTCTTTAATATTTGTTTGTGTTGTTATAATTTAAAATTTTTCATGTATAATCTCATATCTTTTTAAAAAAATATCTAAATAATGCTATTAAAAATAATTATTTAATATTTAATATAATTTTGTAGTTCACCTTTAGAAATTAAAATTTAACTCCCAGTGTTTGATCCGGCTTAGAGCAATACCAATACTACTCATAATAATTCAGTTATGAATAGCAACTAAAACCATGAATGTGAATTTTGTATGTCTTTTATGCGTGTAAGAAAGACGTGAGAATAAAACGTGTATAATTACTATATTTATGAAAAGATATGGGATGGAAGAGCTTCCATCCACACTAAGCTGCTTTATTATTTTTTCAGAGAGAAACATGAATTTCATTCATTCCACTTATCCAACCTTTGTTAAGCTTATATATCGGAACACAGTTAATCATAAGACATTATTGCTATGAATTTACAGTGCAAGTTAATTAAACATTAAGTACTTAGCATAGTAAAGAAAGGTTTATTATGATTATAATAAACTATATAAGTAATTATCAAAAGAACTTTAAATATGTCAAGCAGCGAAAACAAAAGAACTTCCGATTTAAGTCCTTTCTAATTATTGCCTTGTCGTTCAGACAAGCCGTTAAAATTATCAAAATGAATAATAATCATCTGGTTAGGGTATGCATGTCATGTGGAACAAGTCCAAGCGCAATCTTCGACAATTATTAAATCCACTTGTTTAAATACCCTTTTTAAATAAAAACAGATAGACGACATTTTTATAATTTTTTTTTATGTTTTTAAATTGTGATCTGTAACCATAATTTTTTATAATTTTACATCATAACAATTATATTTTCTTATATTTGTTTGTAAGTTTTTCAGTTATGGTATAAGCCCTGTTACAATTACAACTGCAATTTAAAATCATGATTTTTTTACAATTATCTGAAAAACAGATAAATATTGTTGTATATATATCATTAATGATAGTAATATGACTAAAACATAAAAAATAATAGGATCTAAGTTGATTGTGAAGATATTGTACACAATCCCCATGGACAATGCATATGTAAACCAGATAATTTTGGTCTCTACCTGGAAATTTAAAATCACTCTCATACAAAATAGGGATTGAAAGGCCAGAAACTAACCCGGTGCATCTTCTAAATCCTATCATGTTGCATATGATATCCTAGATACCATCTTCTATATACATATGCACAGAATTTTCTTCATCTTTCACAAAATTCAAATAGATTTTGGGTTTTTAGGTTTGGGACCATTGAATACATGGTGACTGGAGCTTGAAGGATTATTTCCATACTTTCCTTTACTCTC
>JANHAO010030016.1:0-10245 GCA_026873985.1 Saraca asoca | reverse complement strand
AAGCCATGCAGCCACTAAAGAGAAGGAAACAAAGGGAGAGAGATTCTTAGGATTTGGCTTAGGATGAGGGGCATGGTGATGTAAGGTTAGAGGATGAGGAGCAGGCATCATGGATGGTCAAATTTGGTTCTTGGAAAGACGGTAATGGAGGAATGAAAAAGAAAATGGTTTGTTTTAAAAAAAAAAATTTTTAAAAAGCCAGTGGGGTCAGTGGGGGCTTCAGCCCCCACTCGTCCCCACGTAGGTCCGCCCCTGCATATGACCTACTCTCTCAATACCGTATGCATGCAAACTATTACTCAGGTGCTATGGCACTAAAACTCATTGCTAGCTAAGGCTCCAAGCCTACTGAAGTGCAAAGTCGCTAAAATAAACTCATTGCCTGCTTAGGCATATCCATGTGACCTACTTTAGCATTCAACTTATGCTATTTAAAGGTGCAACTTTCATGCGACCTAATACTTGAAGGTGCAACTCTCATGTGACTTACTACTAGGCGTCGCTCTCATGCGACCTACTTAAGCATTCGGACTCATGCCAGCTAAGACGTAGCTCTCATGCAACCTACCTAGACACTCTACTCATTACCAATTGAAGCACTTTGGTGCTCAAACTCATTATCAGTTGAGGCACTCTAGTATTCAAATTCATTATCAATTGAGGCACTTCGGTGCTCGAATTCATTGCCAACTGAGATGAATTAATTTGATCGATTGGGCATTCAATTTAACTAACATTTATTTAGCTATGATTTGTAGGAATTTATTCGACCTACATGTTATCTTTTGTGATATACAGAACATCCAACATGATGCGCTTGGAAAAACAAGGAAATATGAAAATTTTCATTAAAAATCTCATTCAATGAGGTGGACTTATACATGAAGATTCAAGAATACAAGTCAGAATAAGCCTACAGCTGTCCTGTCCTAAAAGGAAGGTTGGCTTCAAAGAACTAAATCACGATGAGCTGGAAGATTAACGAGTAAGCAAATTGCCCAAGATTTTTCTTGTTCTCTTTCCAAGCTAGGAGCTTCTTCCTCAGCTTTATTGTCCCCAAAGTACTTGAAGAAACCAAAATGGTTAACTCACCGTGCAAGGAGGCAAAAGAACACAACTGGAAAGGCTAAATTCAACAACATAACCATAAGGAGGTTATGAAAATTGTAACAAAGCTTCCCAGAATCCTCAGAAAGGAATTGTCAATCAAATATTTGGGTTATAATATTTGTATTGATTAAGGTCTGAAGTATGAGAGAAATCATATTGTAAATGCTTATGAGAGTTATCTCGGTTTTTATAGAAATTTGAGAGTGATGTAGGGATAATAGCTAGAATGGGTTAGTGTTATAGATTAGAATCTCTACATATATTATCTTGTAATCTTTTTATTATAATAAATTCCTTTTTGTCTTTGATTTTTTCTATCAAAGTTTGAGATTTTCAATGTTAAATTGTTTGTATATTATTATACTATTATAATTATTTTAATTATCTAATATTAGTTTGTTTGGAATGGAGATATTTTTATTAATGTATTGGTTGTGATAGGTTCTAACAAAAAGGGGAATGAATAATTATTGTTTAAAATCTGACATTTAAACCAAATTTACTCTCTAATGGAATATAAATTAATCGTTGTGATTTTAATTTTACTACCCACAAGGAAGAGTATTTTCATGGTCCCAACTGAAAAACTAGGGTCCATGTACCTTAGACAATACCTATAATTGGTTTTCAGATTTAATCTAATTCTTCATAAAATAGCACTGTCGTTCCTTATTAATGCAAGCAGCAAATTGGTGGAATAGTTCAATCGAGAGAATGTTGAACTGCCGAAGACCGAAACAAAAGAAAACTATTGCAAGAATTTTGAACTGTTGGAGACCGAAACAAACGAAAACTATTGCAAGAATTTTGATTTGCAAGCATCAATACTTTGTGTGGAATTAAATTTTTTAGAACTGATTTTATTTTATTTAAAAATGATTTTAATTTAGTTATAAATAAAATTTATTATTTAAAATTATATCAAAAATAATAATTTTAATTTATTTATAAATGAATTATTTTATTTGAAATATATTAAAAATTTATATGAAATTTAATTAAAAAGTAGATTTTAGTAATATCATAATACATAAAATATTAAAATGATGATAAAATTCTTGATGTAATATGTATTTTAAGTCAAATAAAATAAATTCTAGTAAATTTTTTGATAAATTTAATGTATTTTATGATAACATAAATATAATTAAAACAGAAATCATGAATGAAATAAAAAATTTTAACTTGAATTCAAACACAAAGACAGAAAATCCTTTTTTTCTCAACTTGTCCTAGCTAGCTAGGAGTGCTAAAGAAGATAAAAAAAAATTAAACATAACATTTTAAGAAAAATAAAGCAAAAATCTCTAAGTAATTTTCTCTTCTTTCTTATTAGTTCATTATTCTCAATATTTTGGTTTTCATGGGCTCCGTGTTAAAGGATAATGAAAACTTCCTCCTACCAGAACTTAGCATTAATCACGGATCCGTGATTAGCCCCCATAATGCACACTTCCTCAATAAGATATGTATATAACTTGTGTCCATCAGTGCTTTCTCATGCGAACTTAATTTCTCGTTATTTATGGTAATGGGTTGTTCTCATTTTAATTTGTTGTCTTTTATTTCTTTAAATTTAAATAATGACACTATAATTATGACCATTATTATTTTTTATGGCTGAAATATCATATATAACTTATCAGTTTCTAATTTGTCGTTGACATCTAATTAAACCATAATCTTAAGGGTTGTACTCATGGGTGGACCAAGTAGAGCTCAGTGGATGCACTTGCACCCACTAAATTTTGCACTTTTAAAACAATTATATATTGTTTTTATTAATTTTGAATAGATTTATGATTGAAAGTTAATTAGTGAACCTATTAAATTTTATATTTTAATTCCAAAGACCAGTTTTATCAGTGCATTAATAGAAATAGAATTTTTCATAGTTGAACCTATATACAAGCTGCACACATTTACTGTATTGTATATGTCAATTTTATAATATTTATTTAGTATAAATTATTTTAATGCACCCATTAATTTTAGATTTAAATCCTATTAGCATTAATTTAGTTTTATTTTATCATGAATCTTACATTAAACTTCATATTGATCTAGTTAAGAGACTTTTTTTTTTTAAATAAGAAAGGAAATATATGAAACAGCATTGTTATAATAATATATGCACGTATATCAAAGAAATATATATATATATAACAGTAGATATATAGAATTCACCCAACAAAATTGTATATATACCTACTTTTGTGCTTTAACTTTAGTTGGTTATTTTTTTAGTTATTAGGGATGATTATTTTGTTCATAGAATATTAATAAATTTATTGCATTTTTTTTATGATAACAATCTTAATTATATAAATTTTATTGTATTTCATATTGTTTTTTCTATAAAAATGTGCCAGTAGAAAAATGTATACATTAATAGTATAGTATTTTATATTTTTATATATTATTTATAATTATTTGTCCCCACTGGTCAGGTCTTGAGTTTACCACTGGGAACTTATACTTTGATGCTTATTCGGAAAAATACATATAAGTACATATTCTTTTAATTATTATTATTTTTTTTGTAATTCTGTATTAAAAACTATAATTTTTATATAAAAAAATTTTAGATCTAATTGTCTTAGTGTAATTTTTAATGTATTTGTCACATATAAAATCTCTATTTTAAAAGAAAAAATCATAAAATTTTAAATAAAAAATTACAATTTTTATAATTTTATATTGAATTTCATAAAAGCTCCTAAAATGTCGGACATGTCAAAGCATTATCAAATATTATGGTCCAATAGCAACCAAATCTAAAGTCCTAAACTAATCAAGAACTGTGCATAGGACTACGGTCTACATCTGGACACTCTGGCTTCCATAACCATAACAATGAATAAATCAAATGTTTTTTTTCCATTTTTCTTCTAATATGTCGCTAAGGTAATTAAACTTTGTTATCTCTTAATTATCCGTTAAACAAGGGAAAGACTGAAGGATTAAAGAGTTTAATGTTGTAGGTGACCCCATTTAATGGACAATGGGGCCCACTGAACATGCACTAGAGATTAAGCAAGCTAGCAAGTATTTAGGGGAGGTACATAACCTTATTTTATAACTTGCTAATTGAATATATATTCTTTGCACGCATATATATTATATTATTCAAATCAAACAGATTTAATTTTTTTTTAAAATAGGTGATTTAATTGGACTTAAATATATTATGTTATAATTTATAAGTATATATATTAAAAATAATATAAAAAATAATGTGGGCAGGTGTTATTATTCACTTTTTGATTATAAATAGATTTAGGAGGTAAATATCTTATTCTAAAACCATTTTTAGTCATGGGAACATTTAATATTACTAATTGAATCACTTTAGCAAAAGTTTGCCATGCAAGGCAAAGCAGGATTCTGGCTATTTCTCTAACTGCTTTTTCTGTAGGCAGATAATTCACTTACTTTTCATTTAAAAAGAAAGGTGATTCTAGCTCTCCTAGAATCCTGTCCTCAGATGGTGCTAAAACGTGGATGTGATGTACAATCAATTGGATACAAGAAAGATGGGAAATTGCAACACGTAAGTTTTCGTCCAGCTAATGAGCCCAAAACCTCATTTTCACAAACTACGTACCAACAAAAATTACATATGCCTGGTCACTTTGCAGTTGGCGATGTTGATAAGATTTTCTGTTTATGGTGGTTTTGGCACCATCCTGTCCAGGATAAAATTCATCAATCACTCATCTATGATCTACTTTTGGTAGAAAGGAAACACAAGCAATGGAAAAAAGCAAAAATTTGATGTATCGAATTGTTAATGCATCAATCCCTTATCTTGTTTCCATTTTCTTAAAATTATTGACATTTTCTTGAAACTACTGAGATAAAATTTGAAGTATAAAATATTATTATCTTTTTTCTTATAAGAATTATCAATTTTGTTATTTCCTTTGGGCATTATAACAAGAATATCTATTTGTCCTATGATATTTAATGTAATAATAATTAACATAAAAAAAAAAAAGTGAATCCGTGATATAATTTCATATTAATAATTTAAAAAATCATTCATCATTTTATTAAAGCAACTGCCTTAATTATCACCATTAATCAGTTATTGTAGATCAAATTCAAGAACTAGTTCGAATTTGATTATTGTCAGTTTTGTAACTCCAACTTCAACTTGTGAAATTGTGAAAAATACTAATTTTCAACCACAAATGCAGAAACTACTGTTTTCTGGTTTAAACATCTAGACAATCCTTTCAATTCAATAACTAATCTTCCAAGCTTCATTTCATCAAGAAAGAAAAGCAAATGCAAGTCACAGAAAAGATAAATAAAGGGGTAATACCCCCCATGAATAAATTACTTCATTTATACCATTACCCTTCAAGGATAACAAAATACAGAAGGCACTGCTAAAAAAAACTTCTGGGGCATAAGGCATCAACCTATATACAAATTGCAATGCCAAACTCAAAATAGTTAACATCATCCTCCTCCTAGTCAGAGCCACCACTTGCCCGCCTGCCTTTGATTCGTGCAGGAAAACGGATTAATTGAAGTACGCGCAAACTGTCAAACAACATATAACCGCTAAAAAACATAAAAAAGGAGCCACCACTTGCCAAAGGGATTTTATCTTGTAAGCCACAACTTTACAAGGGAATCATATGTGATTGTGAAGCAAGTACTACAATGTCTAGTCATTGTTTTGCTTCTTTATCTGATCATTGAGGTTAAGGCCTCGAAAACAACCTCTTCACAGGGGATGGTAAGACCCATGTCATGGTTGAAGCCAAATTCCTCCTCAGCTCTTTGGAGCAGACTCTGAAACTGTGGATTTGCCAAATATGAAATTGGGATAATATATCTGGTCCTGTTCTCACCAACATACACAGCAAAATGGCCTTTTGGAACATCATCAGGTAGACCCTCTTCATTGTAGCATTGTTTCTTCCCAAAGCTCGAGCATCTTTTCAGAATTTGCTTTAGAACAACTTCCACTGGTAGCTTGTTAGATTTCCTCATGGCCATTATAATATTCCAAGACTTGTAGTATCTTGGAATTTGATTTCAGAAGGAAATGTGTGGTTGAAAATATTGGAGTAGAGAGGTATTTAAGATGGAGAATGAGAAGGCAAAGTCATGTGGATGTGGGGGCAAGAAGCAGACCGCAAGTGTTTTTGCGGGAAAACAGTTTACAAGGGAAACGCAAGTTTCAAACCTTACTGGATTCTCGCTTCCCTGCTGCTTTCCCAATAGACAACGTGGGCCTGTTTTTTTTCCTGTTTTCTCTTGAACTGGAAAATTTTCTATCCCTTTGTCTGTAAGTACTCGTCTTGTTATAAATCTAGCAAAAATTTCAACTGTGCATATCTTTTATTTTCCCTTCATTTCTTGTTCGTGGTGCATCTTATTTATCATGATAGTAACACAAAGCATTCATATTTTTTTCTCTGTATTGCAATGTAATGGTTTTCTAAGAAACTCATCATATGAAATTGAATAACTTGTACGTAAGAATAAGATGACATCATGACAAAGAAGTTTGGTTTCTTTTGTTTTGCTGTTAGTTGATTCCATGCTTGTTTGTGTGTATTTAACTAATTAACATTTTCCAGTGAGTTAAAAGTAGATCATCAACGTTTGATTTAAGTAATTCTTTCTCGTCTGGACCAGAGGTAGCTCTGCAATATAAACCAAACTTACAACAATAAGCCTAAATACACATTTCAAACTCGTCCAAACACATTTAATATTGAGATATGTAAATATATGCGTTCTGCTCCTCTCACATTGGCCTCACAAGCATGAGAAAAGCCCGGAACCCATACTTGAATTGGATCCCGCCCCTCTTGTGCATGTGCGTCTCGTGTGAGGACAGATATGTGCAACAAATTTCCCTATTGTTAAGAAATATAGGTTTTCCAGCTTTGTTTTATCACTACAAAAATGCAGTTTGCAGTAACTTTATAGTCCCATTTTAATATTGGTTTGGTAGAATAGGGTTTCTTCTTTCCCTTTACAGTACTAATCGACAAGAAGAAACCAATCTGCAATTCAAGAGCTCAGTTGTCTCACACAAGAACTGCACTGAAATCCCTATTTAGCTAACATGGTGTATAAGATCTTATAAGGACCACGAGTTCTGTGGCAGAGGTCAAAGAGTGGAAGCAATAATTTTGGTGTGCCTTGTTATCATTAACTAACCTAGAAAATTTGAGGCTGAAAATTTAAGTTGGGCTAGGGATCCAGATATTGATAACAGGATCTTGTCATTTTGGCATGAGAAACTGAAACAACATAGAATCCTTTTAAGATAGAACAGTGTGCTCATAATGTTAAGGTGGTCCAAATAACTAAACATTCAGTTTTCTTGTCCTTTCGGGTACCATTTCCAAATGGCTTCCATGTGTTTATGAACTGTGAGGATACTGTATTGTCTCAACTCTAGAGACCTAGTACTTGAAAGAGTAATGTTACTTCTATTACCATTCTTCCAAGTTCTTTTTATAACTACGCATATAATTACATATAATTATGTTGAAGTTGAATTATTTTTACCTGCTTTAAAATAAGTGGGATAAATTCAATTTAGATTGTAATATGTCTAAAAATGATTGTAAATGATAATTGTGAGAATAATGTATTAGTAAGTTAAATATGTTGATTAAGTCCTGTGTTCAAAATTGATTTAGAAAATATTTTGTTGATTACAAATAATTTTTATTTTACTCTTTAATAATTTATTTATGCAGGTTGATATATTTCATAATGAAGATTCTGTGGTATTTTTGAAGCATTTAACTCATTAGAAGTTTAGGAATTTTATAAATTTAATAACTTATTTTTAATTATATCTAGCTCTTAATTTGAAAACATTGATTTTATTGGAGAATAACTTCTCAATTCATCTTATTATAAAATAAAATTGATTGACTCTATTTTAAGGTTAAAAATATTTTCTAAAATAGTTTCCCAAATTCATAAAGATTGTGTATTTCTTCTCCAAGTCAAAATTTAATATAAATAAGAGTCATTTGTGTACTTTCAAAAACAAGAAAAAGAGAGTGAGCTTAATTATATTTTTCAAGAGATCTAGAGCGTATATTATTTCAATTTGTAATCTTGTCCAACAAGAAAATTAATTGGATGAGATATCCCAAGGTAATTACTTGTGTGGGGTATAGCGTTTTACTAAAATAAGGCATCTGTATGAAACTGATCTAAAGTGAGGCATATCTAAGGAGTTTGTCTAAAGTGAGATACTTCTAGAAAATTTTATTTAAGTTCGGAATATAAGGACAAGTTAGTGTAACCTAAAGCTTTCTAAAAGGATTTTTCAAGGGCACATTTAATCTTAAGAGACTAGTAGATTAGGAGCGTGTTGCCCATAAATATTAGAGAGTAAACATACTCCTTGAAGCGTATCTTCTTAAGAGACTATTATGAATGTTATTTATAGTCTTTTTTTTCTATCTCTTTTACATTCGGTCATTTAATTTACTATTAAAATTATTTTATTAAGTTTTTCATCTTTGTTATTTAAATCTAAATTTTTTTTTAAAGAAATTCAAAAAACGCTAAAATTCTTGGATTGAATCCTGTAACTATAAAACACATGATTAGACTTTTATATCTGCTTGGGAACCTTTGAAACCAAAGAGGAAGGAAGGAAAAAAAGAAGTTTCGTAATAGCTTAATTGTTTTTAGAAAAAAAAATACACTATCTTCACTATAGAATCTGAAAATTATGCGGATCCCCTTTGTAATTTAAAAATCTACATATTATTTCATTTGACAGTCTGTCTAGAATATTCCTATTAGATATTGAAATTTCCTCAAAAAATAAGTTTTTAATAAAATTAAGACCCTAACTATTAAAATAATACCCTCACAGCGTAGCATTTTGCCATGATCAGTTGGCAGCTTGTCATCTTTAAAACACGGATAATCATGCAACTAATTATATTATACGCAATAAAAAACTTGAACAAACCGACCAATGATAACCCCTGATAGTTTAGTTGAGAAGATGATATAATGCGCAACAAAATCAGGAAAAATTGCAAATTGTGGACCAGAACAGAGTAGATGACTTAAACAAATTTCATCTAGAGGAAGAAATGATGCAGATAAACAGAAAGAATGAAGTATGAATTGCTGCAATTATATTAACTGCTGCAGATTTTTCATTTATGATATGAAATGCTGCAATTATCTACATCCTTTGTGTACGTCTCTTATATGCTCTGAGATCTAGTGGTGAACTTTCCAATGGCAAAAAGTCATGTGTTACATGAAATAAGAACAGTGGAGGAGATTTTTAAACCGAGATCTGTGATTGAGAGCTACATTTTCCATAGCTGAAATCTGGCACTGTAGATTTTAGTGCGGATTGTCTGTAGATTCGTGATGTTTAAAAATGAGTTTAGTGCAGATTTCTGTGCATGGTCGTGCAGTTTAAACTGAAGTTTTGTGCAGCAGATTTATGTGTATGGTTGCGGTGTTTAACTGTGGCCTTTTTTGCCTATATTAGTCCATATTTTTTTCTTGTTTAAACCAGATATATGTGTTTAAGGGTCTGTTTAGTATGTCATATTAGGCCTGATAGGATAAGTTAATACAATACATTATGAATTTAGGGCCCATTTGATACGCTGTATAAGATAAGGCCTAATAGGATAAGGCCTGATAAAATTTTAATACTATACAGTATTTGGTATGACACTATATAAAATATTGTATTGTATAACATAATACTATACTATGTTTGGTGATATATTATATAACATTGAATAGGATAAAAATTAATCCTTTTGACAAAAATATCCTTTACTTAAAAATATACTATATTCACTTAAATTTGTCATGTTATATTATTTTTTTAAAAGAAATAAAGGTCCCATGGTCTAAAAAAAATAAAAAGAAAAAAAATTTCATGACCCCATATACATTCATGTTTATTTACCCAAAAAGAAAACATACAAGGTCTATACACAATTTCATACTAAATTCATCAAGTATGCAAAAGAGGCCACCATAGCCAGGGATTCTACAAACACCACCAAATTATAAATACCATCAAGTTTTAACATCAATTACCATAAAATTTGAGTACTGCAAATTGAAATCTACTAAATATTGAAGTCT
>JANHAO010030015.1:0-10246 GCA_026873985.1 Saraca asoca | reverse complement strand
TTATTTGATTACAACTCAAGTGACAAATAAACAAAGATTGTATACTACGTCTCCAACGAGATAAGGGCAAGATCTAATTTGAATTTCACTTTATAAATTGTCTACCACTCTTTAAATCCTTATACTACTCAATTAGGGACCTGACATATATTTTTCTTTTGATATAGAAAGAATTTCATTTGCTAATAGGGCATATTGAATCCCCCCCTGATGTTAGTAAAAGACCTCATTGTTTAATTCTCATGGCAAGAAAATATATTCCATATGGAAAAATATTTTATATTCCCATTTCTTTTTATCCTTTTTTTATACCTTCCAAGTACTTTGAGAAACAAAGACAGCCAAAGATAACGTAAAAACGAAAAGAAGACAAAATATGCATATTGCTAGTTGAAGTTACAAATTTTGAGGCTACCTCCCTTTGGCTTCACTATGTTTCAAATTTAAATAGACAAACTGAATCTTCTTCAATATTAGCTAACTAGAAACTGATATTAGGTGTTGTTATAGCTATGGAATTCCTTAAAGCTGAAGGGGTAATTGATGGATACAACTTTAAAATGGCGTTAAAGGCATTTCGTAGAGTAGCTATATATAATATAGATGGGTGGTTTGCTATGTATTTGCTTCATTCACAGGGTCACTCTTTGTATTTGAAAGTACTATGTACATGGGGAATGTATTTAGTGCTTGTTCTTTTCAAAATTGGCTTCAAAACTTGCCATGGATTGCATTGCTTATATAAAGATCATGTGTGTATGTATTGTGATTTTTTATATAAAATTTGGATTTTCTATAAAAAAAATTTATTGTTCTCTAGTGGAAGATTAAAGTGTCAAATTTTTTAGAAATACTATTTCCATTTTACATATGAAATTAATTTTGTAAATGAAATTAATTTCGCTTATTTTTAATCTGCTTAATTTAATCCAAAATTTTTTGATTCAAATTCTATACAATTTAATTAAAATTGTAAATCCATGGATGATACCTTAATCTTTTAATTTTTGTATAGGATGATGTTTAAGTTATTCCATAATCTCCCAAAATCAAAATTCATCTATTGAAGCAAGAAGATCTTCAAGATAGAGTAACAAATGTAAAATTACCAATAATTTAGATTAGTATTTTTTTTTTACATATGTGGATATATACATATATATATATATTAATTCTATGGTCTTAGGAACCTTAGATATTTAATTTTAAATTTAATGAAATAGGTTCTTGATTTATTATATTAATTTGTTATTGTATTGGTTCAATTATATTTATATTGGTCTAAGTGTTAGTTTATATGACAAAATATGGGTGAGCTGAGATCTAAAAACATGGCAAAAAAAAATAAAAAAAAAATATTTAGGTGCAGTTCAAAACCATCCCAATTTTGAAAGAAAAAAAAACTTTGGGTAAATTTTAGATATTTTTGAAAAAAAATTAAAAAATATTTAGATGCAATTTAGAACCACCTCAATATTTAAAAAAAAAAATTAAAAATAGAGTTATGTCACTAGTGATTAAAAAAATGGTTATTTCCATAGTATTTCTGGCAGTTTTGAGCCACAAGAAAAATCACAAGAAGCCATGGAAAAAATAAGACTTGGACATTTAGATAGATATTTTTGCTTTTTGAGCTTTCTCACTATCTATAAACCATAGGAAACTTTGATTTTAAGATTTCTCACAACTTATAAAGTTCCAATGAGCAAAAAATTTTAAAACCATGGCTTATAAATAGTTTATAAACCACGAGAAGTTTATGCCAGAAAAGAATGGAGTAACAAATAAATTAATGTTGGACAATGGTACGGGACCTAAACAATGATAAACACATGGCATATGTATTTTGTAAGTGGATACAAATTTCATACTGAGGCTTGGAGTCTACATAAGCCCACTTCAAACTTTGGTGTAAGCATTGTGAGCTCAAACAATGTTGGCATTGAATATGAGTGTTAGAGAAAACTTCAGGAGATAATTGAGCTAGAATATAGTATATATCCAATTTCGAAATTAGTCTTGTTTAACTGTGTATGGTTGGATTCCACTCCTAATAGATGATGAGAATCCATACACAATATGGACTTATAGAGGTTCTTGCTATTCATACATACAACAATTATGACCTATTCATTTTGGTACTACAAGCAGTTCAAGTCTATTACACACTGTATCTGGGACTGTTGACAGATTGATCTGATTGGTTAATGGTCATCAAAAGATGTTAATTTTTTAGCACAATTATTATTCTTGACTTGAATGTTAACTTTGTACTTTCAATTTATGTTAATTTTGAGTAATTGCTTTCAAAAATTGTTGTTGTTCTAATGTTCAAATAAATTGCAATGCCGGTTGTGTTAAATGTTACCTTGGTGTAGAAAAAAATGTAGGCAAAATAGGAACAGAAAGTTAAAAAATAGCAACAAATTTAGTGATGACAAACATAAAAATCATTGCTAAGTAGACCTATAATTTTATATTTAGTGATAAATTTAGTGACCAAATACCTAAAAATGATGTCAAATAATGACAGATATACAACAAACTTGTATGTATTGATGAATTTATTGACAAATTAAGTCGAAATTATATTCTGGAGACATAATTGAAAAGTAGTGCACTAATAGATTTAGCAACAGAATTTCTATAGTGACAGATTTAGTAACAAAATTTCTTTAATAAACCATACTCATTTTTGTCTAGAATTAGTTCTAGTGAATAATTTTTTTTATTGGTCTAAAGTTTTGTCATTATTTTAGGCTAAAAATAATTCGTACAAGGCCACTGGCTATTCCTACTTATTTTTAGGGATGGAGTATTTTGTTAGTAACATTTAAAAATAATTCTTTCTTTGGCATCATTTACCTTACTTGGTGATGGATTTAGAGATAGAATTTCTCGACGAATCTCAATTTTCCGTCACTTGATATTTACTGGCCGATGTATTTTTATTAGTAGATCCTCCAAACGAATGTAAATTTTCTTGTTGTGAATGAAAAATAAAATATTTGCATGATACATAACTTTCATGACTTTTACAGCAATTTGTTCACATAAGCATAATTCTATTGAACTTTCAAATACCAGTTGAATTAATATATTAGTTCAACTTAGTGATAAATTCTTTTATTATGGGAACATAAAAATACTTGCAATATTTTGTAAGTAAATAAGTGTTCCTTTTTGTGTTGTCAAATCATTAAAATTGTATGAATATTTCCCTTTATATTTTAATAATTGAAACAAATTTTTACTATTTAAAATACTTATTAATAATGGAAAATTTTTCTTTTTTAACTTGTTGATCTCGTCTATCTCTCCAATCTCATATATTACCCTCTCTTTTTTTTTTTTTTGCTAGCAAAAGTTCAAACTTTATTCAACCAAGTTAAAAGAGTCATCCAATAAATAAGGATCTAATGATGGAGGAATCTAGGACAAATGTCTAGTACCCTTCAAATTGCTTTTGCTATCAGTTTTGTTGGCATATGAGCAACTTCATTACTTTCTTTGGGACATCATAATAGATCCACATTATTAATAGCTACTAAAAGGATCTTGGCATTTTCAAAAATTGATAAAGCTTTCCATGGGGTCACAAGCTAGCCTTGTGAATTAGTTTGACAAGCAAACATACTCAATTTTTGGGCAAAACTTGACAAAAAAATCAAGCATGAAGAGAAGGTCCTACAATGTGAATTTTTTTCATAAATGAAACAAAGGTAGATAATTAAAATATTGA
This sequence comes from Saraca asoca, assembly GCA_026873985.1. Taxonomy (NCBI): domain Eukaryota; kingdom Viridiplantae; phylum Streptophyta; class Magnoliopsida; order Fabales; family Fabaceae; genus Saraca; species Saraca asoca. The sequence goes on along the minus strand of JANHAO010030015.1, from coordinate 6,504 downwards.
AGAAGTTGCTCACTCTATAAATATGGAAAATTCTCTTTGTTTTCCTGCTAATAGAAGAAGGAGAGGTTTAGCTATGTTCTGGAAAGTAGGTTTTGTTGTTGAAATTATTCAAAGTATAGAAAGAATGTTCCATTGCCTTATTGAAAACAAGGGAGGGTATTTGAAATGGTTTTTAACAAGAGTGTATGGACCTACATATTATGTAGATAGGCCAACTCTAGGAACAACTATATGATATTCATGGTTAAATGACAAACCCTTGGGTTAAATTAGGAGGTTTTAATGCTTTGTTATACTCAAATGACAAATACGGATTATTATAAGTGGGTAATTCTAATGATGCAATTTTTGATGGTTTTATGGATACCTTAGAAGGACTTGCATTATCTTTCCATGGATCCTCTCATACCTAGGATCATAGGAGTTAAGGTTCTCAAGCAATCAAAGAAAGACTAGACAGTGTTGTTTGTGATGCAAGTTGGAGATTAAGCTTTCCTAAAGCAATCATATCTCATTTAATTTGTGGCATGTTTGATCATTTCTGAATATTGCTAGACACAAACTTTGATAAGGATCATTAACCTTGGCCTTTTTCATTTCCTATCAGCATGGTTCGAGGATGAATCTTGTAAGATAGTTATAGCTAAAGAAAGCATAGGATAATTCTTTTTCCAGTTCATTTGCATTCCAACTTGTGTTTAAACTTAAGAAAGTACAAAAAGAACTTAAAGAGTGGAATAGAAATTAGTTTGGATTTGTTCATTCAAAATTATAGGCTCTAAATATGCTCTTAGGGAGATAGTTTCAAGACAACTTGCAATAGAAAATAGACTTCCAGAAAAATCTATAAGATTGAATATGGTGGAACAACTCAAACAACAAGAGGAGATTGGCATTAAAAATCATGGGAGTTATAGGTTAAAGATAGAGATTATAACTCTAGATTCTATGAACTATCCACAATGAACAAAACAAGAAGAAATGCGATAGTTGAAATAAAACTCCCCATAAGTAAAATTTTGAGGGATAGTGTTCAACTAGCAAACTACTTTATTAAGGGCATTCATACATTGTTCTCAAATATAAATAAGGGATTTCCCATTGGCCTTATTGGTTTGATTTAGTAGTCATTTTTTTAGGAGGAGAATGAGCTAAGGTATCAAATTCCAACAAAGAACAAAACTAAGGAGACTCTAGAAGCTATGCCTAATCTGAAAACCCCTAATCTAGATGGTTTTATGATTGTTTTTTTTAAAAAAAAAAAGACGTTAGGATATAATAAGAAATCAAGTGACACAAATAGTTCAAAATTTTTTCATATAGAATATTAATTAAAAGAGCTTAATGCAACATTCATTGTGTTGATCCCTAAGATCCCTAGTGCAAATCAATTTAGGGATATTAGGCCGATTAGAATGTGCAACATAACATGCAAAATTATTTCAAAGATCATTTCTAATAAAATCAAAATAGTGTTTAAAAAGTTTATTTCTCAAGCTCAATCGTCATTTGTTTTGAGGGGATGGATTGTTAGGAATGGGCAACTTGCCTGAGATATTGTGCATTTCTTTGAGAAAAAAAATGAGCTTCTAGTAGACTAATAGGCTTAAAGTTAGATATGCAAAAAGTATATGACATGGTAGAATAGAGCTTTGTGATAAGAGTGCTAGAACTTTTTGGCTTTAATGTAAAGTTTATGAATTGGATCAAGCAGTGTAATTTTATTGTCTTTATCATAGTGCTATTAAATGGTAGTCTATCTAAGATATTTATCCCACAACGAGGATTAAGACAATGGGATCCTCTATCACCTCACTTATTTATTATATGTTTGGAATTGCTGTCCAAATTATGCTTTAGAGCTAAAAATGAAAGTAAGATTCATGGAATTAAGGCTTCTAGAGAAGGCCCATTTGTGTCTCATTTAATGTTTGCAAATGAAATTATTACATTCTTGAGAGAAACTATTAATGTGGAAATTCAACTTTGGGATGTGCTAAATACTGATGAAGTGAGGTAAGATCAAATGATATGAAAAGCAAAGTTAGGGTTATTTTTTTATTTTTCAAAGAATGTACTAATAGTTGTAAGAAAATGATTAATAGAATTTATTCATATTCATAACTTAAAATGTGATGTGAAATAATTAGGTATCACTCTCTTCTTTTCTAAATCTAAATCAAGATTTCTATTACTTGGTAGAAAAGGTAAAAGCAAGATTGTCAAGATGGAAGAAGAATTCTTTATCTTGAGCTAGACATTATACTATGGTACCATCTCCACTATATCAAATCCTTATATAATCAATGTCTACACTCAAGATCCTATGGGAGGTATGTGACAATTTAGATACCCTATGTTAAAGGTTTTAGTGGCATGTCGATGAAGAAAAGAATAGATAATTATCCTATGGCCTGGGATAGTTTATGTTTACCACAAAATCTTGGGGGACTTGAATTCATAAGATTTCAAACCACAAACCAAGCCTTACTAGCTAAATTGACTTGGTGAATGGATGTGGATAAAGAGGCCCTATGGGTGAAATGTTTTCATAACAATTATTTGAGAATTAAGTAATTGTTAGAGTCTAAAAACTTGGTTGGATCTTAGGCTTGGTTGGAAATCCAAGAAGAAAAAAATATTTAATCAAAATTATTGTTGGGTTATTAGATCAAAGGATTCTATCAAAACTTTGAAAAGGCAAATGGGTATCTGATTGTGAGGGTTTCATTCCAACAATTAAGGGAGGCATTCAAGTAAATCAGGATTTGAAAGTATCAAAACTATTATAGCACAACCAATGGTCATGGAACAAGGACTTAATTCATTAATTATTTCCTATTAAAATGGCTAACAAAATTAGGAGGTAATAGGTCATTATTGGGAGAAATGACTATAACATTTGGGTAGCAAATTCATCAAGTAAGTTTTCTGCAAAGTTAGTATATAAACTCATAACAGGACATCAACATGTTTTATCTAGAAAACCAAGTCTTTCACCTAACTAGTCAACATTAAGAAATCCAAGCACAAAAATGTGGTCTAAGCTATGGGAATCTAGCATCCATCAATATTACAAAATAGTGCTTTGAAGGGTTGCAATAGTGTGTTACATCTAAGAGCTTGAGTGGTAAATTTGGTTGGCATGTGAAACTCCCTATGTCCAGTATGTGAACTATCACCGAAAAGAAAGCTTCATCTAATGGAAGGCTACAATGTGGTTAGGCATTTGCAGTTTTACTTCTGAATCAACATTAGTAGCCATAGAGTCCCTCATTTGTGGACAATCAACTATCTAACCCATGGGTGATGTTATTATGTGCCATGAAATCCTAGCTTTTGTTGTGATGGAACTCAAAAAAGTTTGGAAGTTGAGAAATAAAGTGGAACATAATGGTTAGAGAGTGGATGAAGATTTTACTACAAGGCTTTGCTGGAAGATTGAAGAAGATGTGAGGGAAAAGGGTAATTAGTCCAATGTTGATGCCAGATAGGTTAGGAGTGAAACCTTAATAGCTATGTTGGGCTAGAATGCAAAAGAGAGTTTATTGGGCCATAGTATGACAACTTTGAAAGCTCTTTGATTGTACATACAAATTGAAAGTGATTGTAAAGTAGTAGTGAATGGTTTGTTGGGAATATGTAATTGCCTATGTGTTATGGGCCGGTAGCTCTCTGGCCAAAATTGGCAACATATGTTGCCAACTCTTAGTCAATATGCCAGCCTTCTAATAAATTTAAGTCACTCACAGATAGATAAATGGGGCATTGTGGATTTTGTCACCTATACAACTAAAATCCTATGTACAATATTTTTGCAAGCAGACATGAGTGTGTATTCAAAGCCTTCATTCCTACCAAGTCTAAAAGAATGTACTATATGATTGACCTCTAATGTACATCAAGAAAGGACTTTTTAACATAGGGAGAGAGATAACTCCATTTTATTAATATATTTTCTAGGTAGACATAAAGGCTTTTCTCATAGCTTGGAAGGTATCTAATACGCTATCTATTGTTGATAAAAATCAGTCTTACCCGAGCAAACCGAAAGCTCAGAAGAGCTTAAGTCTAAACAACATTGAGCCTACTAAGGACAAATGCACAAAGTCTTGGCTCGTGAGTTCGATGAATTGTCCCAGCTCGCCAATTCCTGGCTCGCACAAAGAACAAGCTTGCCTCCTAACCTCAAGCTCATCCTCACTGCTCGAAGAATAGCAATGACCTCCCACCAGGGATCTCGGCTCGTGAACGGCAACCATTTCCCAAGGGTTCCGTGAAAAGAAGTCTTAGATAGGCTTGCGTCAAATCTACATTCTAGTTGACTAAAGGGGCCCACTTCACAGAAAGCAGCCTAAAGCAGCCATATTGCAGGAGTTCTTCTATCTTTTACATTTATTTCTTGATGTAATAGAACTGTAGCTTATAATCATTATATGTAACCCCTCCTTCCTCTATAAATAGAAAACCATTGTTATAAGAGAAGGAGGCCAGAGAAATAGCCATAGCTAAAACTTTGTAAAACATTGTCAAAATCAATAAAAGCTCCGCTGTGGATATAAGGTCTGATACTGTCCGAATTTGGCCGAACCATATTAAAAATATTACGTTCTTCCATTCCTCTTCATCATCTTCCTCACTTCACATTTCATAAACTAGAGAGTAGTTTGGGGATTATAGAATCACACACCTATTGGCTGGAGTTTGGACTAGAACCAAATTCCACCGTTAACATTTTTGACGCTAGAAGGAGGGCCCCATCTATTTTCTGTATTTGTCTTAGGCTACTCACCTTTGCAGTAGCAATGGTAAGAGGAAGAATCACTCAGAGTTTAACCACTCCAGTCATTCAACCAGTGGACATTCACATTGTAGGGGCTCATCATCATTCCCCCACTACCCTAGAACTGGAGAGGCGTAAATGCCAGGCCAACCCCAACCAACACTCGAAAACATGGGAAGAGAGTTTGCTGAAACTGTTAAAGCACTGGCATAAGTGCAAGCCTAAGATGCACAAAAGCAAGAAGAAATCATGACACAGCTCTTACAGTTGGGTGAAGAAACTTGGAAAGAGCTTCATGAGGATCATCACGACCAGCGATCTGGGGGCTAGTAGCAAGCTAAGAGTTCCAGCCCCCAGCCTAAAGTTCAGGATCCAATAATGAAGCAAATCCTCCAAAGGTTGAAACTATTGGAATAACGTCTCCAACTTCAGAATAACTAACTTGGCTACGAGGAAAGCTCACCATTTTCTGTGGAGATCGAAATGCAACCTCTCCCACAGAAACTCAAAGTGCCCACGATCTTGCTATATGATGGAAACAGTGACCCGAGCAACCATTTGGATGAATTCAACGTCCAAATGGATTTTCAAATAATTGACCCCTTGGTCAAATGCCATGTCTTCCAAGCCACATTGGGAAATGTCCCTCGAGCATAGTTTAAAAGCCTCCTGGCTCACAATGTCAGTAGTTGGGAAGAATGTTAAAAGAAATTTGTCAATTAGTATTGGGCATTGAAGAAACAACTCGTCCCATATCACCTTGCCATGATCTTTCAATGAAGAAATAACTTGCTAAAGGATTACATAGCTAGATTCAGGCAAGAAGCTAACTCAGTAGAAAACCCTTCCAGGGAGAACATGTTAACAATGATCTCCAAGGAACTTCACAAGGATGGAAAGTTGTATAAGACTCCGGTACAAGATGTCACTGAACTCTATGAGTGAGCTACCAAACAAATCAGATGGGAAGAAACCTTTGGTGTTGAAGAGCCCAAACATAAAGGCAAAATAGCCAGGGGTCCCCAGAGCAAGAAGAGGAGCAAAGAAAATCTTAATAGCAGTCCTAGCGGTTAGCCCACAAAGAGGAAAAGAGTCGAGCGGCCTTAGCATCAAGTTCGCTATGAAAGCTACACCATCCTATCCGACATATAGGATAAGATTTTTGCCACAGAGAAGCACAAAAAGGACTTTGGGAGGCCCAGACCCATGAGAGTTCCCGTTAGATTAGGAGATTCAAGCAGATTTTGTGCTTGCCACAATGTCGTCAAACATACCACCTCAGAATGCTAGGCATTAAGAGATGCTATAGAAGACCTCATCAAAAGGGGTCGATTGCAGGATAATGTAATAGGCCTATCAGAGCAACGAGCTCAACAAACCTAGTGAATCACTAGTCAAAAGCTAGAGCTTTCCATTAGAACTACATTCTAATCATGTAATACTTTCTTGAAATCAATGGCAATTTTGAAATCCTCAAAGGAATTGTCCAGCAAAATGTTGTATGAAAGGAACCACTCTACGTTGAATCAATGTTATTCACAGTCGATTAGCTAAAGTTTAGAAATGTTATCGAATTACCAATGAGCTTCCACCATCATATCGATACAACTGGTTGTGAGATGGCATGAAGCCTACCCTATTGATACACCCAAAGTGAGCTATGTCCCACGAATGGGGAAGAAAAGAAGAATAATCCCCCGACCTGAGCAATGAGATTGCTG
>JANHAO010030014.1:0-10245 GCA_026873985.1 Saraca asoca | reverse complement strand
TGTCTGGTTAACCGGGCTACCTATTCAAAGATGAACTAATTGCCTTTGGTTTCTTCTAATGGCAGGCCTGTCCCTCCTCTATCCCTGCTTTCCGGGGTACCTCTTCATCTAGTATCAGACGATTCTTTAGACGATTCTATTGATTTCTTCTCGGTGCAAAACAAAGGGGTCTATCCCTAGGACTCTTTCTCGTGAACTAGGGTAAAGTAAATATCGCCCTTTCCTGTCCTGGAAGTGGATCCCCGTTGCCCAAAATCTACAAAGGTTCTAAGAGTCAAGTAAATGGTGGGACCTCCTTCCGGGACCTCCGATTAACTTATTGAGCCTCTCTCCTAGGGTTGGTTTTCTCATCTGACCCTAAATCATTCTTAAACCTGAGTTAAGTAGCTCTCTTGTTCTTGGCTGCTAGACAAGGAGCTGGGTAGAGAGATAATAGATCCTCTCCCTAGGATGGTAGCTTCTATTCCTTGATTGCCCTGTAAGTTAAAGAAGGGATTATAATGCTTCTTGAAGCCAAATAAGGGCATAAACTACTATATAGAGTCTTGAGTGCCTTCCCTTCGGAAACCAACTAAGGCAACTCCGATTGAATGCGGAATCCCGCTAGCCATTATTCGTATGAACTCCTAGATCCATGAAGGATATGGGCATCTGTAAGCCGGTGTAGCTAAGCGAAGAGCGGAAAGAAGGAATCACAAAATAAATTCATTCCTTCTTAATTTGATTGAACTTACCGGTCTGATGATATCTTAATCTAAGCTAAGAAAAGAAGATTTCATAAGAAAATACAATTTCCTTTTTCAATCTCAAGGGTAAAGGTTTAATTAAGAATTCCAGGTGGTCCAGTGGATGGATTAAGCCATTGATCATATCATTAATCTCAAGGGTAAAGGTTTAATTAAGAATTCCAGGTGGTCCAGTGGATGGATTAAGCCATTGATCATATCATAGGTCAAGGACGGAACGAAGAACCAACGTTTTTATTCCTCCTCTGTTCTCTACTAAGATTGTAATAGATTCGTGCTTTCTCTTCCCCGAGGGAACAGAACTAGCACTAGAATTCCGAGCCACCTATCCAGTATGTGAGTGAGTCCGCCCTACGGATCCCCTTTGTTCCATTGGAGAGGGGTCCGCCCGCTTAGTTTCATAAGTATAAATGATTTGGGGCACAGAATCTGCCGTAGATGTTAAATTTTCTAATTTTCATTCTCATATTTCTCATCACATGAATGAGACATAACTGCTTATCATAAGAATAGTGAACTAGAAATCATATTTTGATTGGTTTGAGGATTCCGACCTTGAACTAGAAGAGGTTCTGTTTTCTTTGGACAGGCAACCCCGGAAAGAGAGAAAGGGATGATGGAGACTTGAAGAAGTAGAAATCAAATAAATAGAAGGGTCGTTCGTAGATCAGCACAAAGCTATTGATCCAATCCGATCCAAGATGAGTAACCGAGTTCTTCTTCCTATGGTTGGCACGAGAATCCCTCTCAAAGGGGATGAATCAGATTCGATCTCCGGGCTTATAACCAACCTATGAACAATGGTCTGTCTCGTCTAGTCGGTCTCCTTCTTGGCATCAAGAGTCGTCAGTACTGAAAAGGCCCTGGCATTACCATCGGGAAATCTAGGAGGACAGCTCGCCGAGCCTATGGTGGACGTCGGTTGGGTTGTCGACGATTACGACCATTCAAAGGCATTTTTCCATTAGCTGGAGTAGGAAGGGTGAAGATAGGAAAATAGAAGGGCTGACGTCGATAAGTTATTTTATATATATATAAGATAATTAAGGCATTAGGAATCTGGGTGATCACGCGCTTCACGTGGTATTGGGACTGACCAAAATGACCGCTTATTTCAAACAGCCCAGCCCGGACCATCGCTTTTATCGTCAACAGAGACAGCCGCTCGATAAAGGAAGTCGGCTTTGGGAAAAAATCATTCCTTTGCCGGGCGCTAGTCAAACCTTTGTAGTAAAAAAGGGCAAGTGGGCAAGTAGCGAGGAGGAGCAGTTAAGGGCTTTGTGGTCGTTAACGACCACAAAGGCATACATAGAAGGCAGATGAGAGAAAGCGCTCGATGAACGATGATTGAAGATTGCAGCATATTTTTTATAAAGACTGCAGTAGACCACTACATTTTTGAAGCAGAATTCGGCCAGGAAGGTATTGGGCTGATAAAGCCCAAACTTCCTGTTGGACGGCTTCGACGTGCTGCATAGAGCACACACAACCCATCACCGTTGGACATCTGCTTCTATCCTGGGCCAATAAGAAATTGAAATCGCTTTTTTCACAGCAAGAAAACTCTTGCTCGTTAGCGCAGGAGTTTTCTTGCTGAGAGGGGCAGGAGAAGGAAAGGAAGGAAGCTCAAGCTATCTATCTTACCTTTAATCGAAGTTCGAAGGTTGAAGTTTCATTCTTACAACTATCTTTTTGAAGCAGATAGTTAACAGTGCTCATTCTATAGATACTTTATGTAAAAGCCAACTCATGTTTCCACTCTATTTTCATTACGAAGATGTATCACGTCAGGATCCGTTGCTCAAACCGAATCACGCCAACGTTATGGAAGTTCCTGGATCGTGTGAAATAAGAGTAGTACCAAAGGCACCCTATGATTTCATAATCAAAAATGGAAAATTGGCTATGGAGATTCCGCGCGGTCAGAAATTCATACAGACACAAAGGGGTTCGACAGGAAAGTCGTTTCGATCCAATCCATTCTTGGGGTCAAATAAAGACAAAGGATATGTCAGTGACCTAGCACGACAAAGCACTCTCCGAGGGCATGGAATGTTTCATTTTTCGGTCAGAATCTCGACAGTAATGTCTCTGTTAGATTATCCGGTCGAAATACGGGAAAACTCCATTCAATTCTCGATGGAAACGGAGTTTTGCGAATTCTCCCCGGAACTGGAAGATCATTTCGAGATCTTCGAACATATTCGAGGGTTCAATGTGACTATTGTCACTTCGGCCAACACACAAGATGAGACTTTACCACCGTGGAGCGGCTTTTTGCAAAAAGATGAGGGGGAAACTCAGTAAGAGATGTCGGAGAAGCGAAATATACGAGATCACAAACGTAGATTGCTCGCGGCTAAATATGAATTGAGACGAAAGCTTTATAAAGCCTTTTGTAAAGATTCCGATCTTCCTAGTGATATGCGGGACAAACTTCGTTATAAGTTGTCCAAGTTGCCAAGAAATAGTTCCTTTGCACGAGTAAGAAACCGATGTATTTCCACGGGTCGCCCTCGTTCCGTATATGAGTTCTTTCGAATTTCTCGTATCGTTTTTCGTGGATTAGCATCTCGAGGTCCTTTGATGGGCATAAAGAAATCGTCTTGGTAGCAACCGCCAAACCAATAGAACAAGGGTTAGCTCTGCAGCTGGTCCACAAGCAAGGTAAGTAGGTCCATTACCGGCCGGCTCCGGACCGAAAAGACCTAACGGAGTAATCCCTTATCTCGGATCGGAGATGCTAACGGGGCGGGAATCGAAGTGGGGGACCTCTCTACCGCCTGTGTCTATCTCCTGTCAAGTATGCTCCCCAGACATAGACTACGTACAGGGTAGTACTCTTGGAAAGATAGAATATCACCGCATACTTTAACATTAAGTTACGAATTTAACTCCCGAGGGATCGACCACTATTCTAAATAAAGTAAGGCGGAGAACTGTTGTTCATTGGAGCGCCGGAGTGCTGAGGTTGTTCCCATCATTGAAGTCAGAGTGTGGGACTGAGCCTTCCGAATGATAAAGAAAAAAAAGTGCTTAGTTTCGTTGGAAAAACCAACGCAAATATCATATTGACTTTATCTCGCCTAAACAAGCAACGGCCCTAACTATATAAGGGCGCGCTAGCGCGAAAGCCGTAGCAAGAAGCAACGGCGCGCGTTAGCGAAAGCCGTAGCAAGAAGAACGGGCGCGCTAGCGCTCAAGCCGTAGCGCTAACGCGCAGTCGTTTGATTGCTCCTTAGCGCAGTCGTTTGATTGCTCCTTAGCGCAGTTCAAGCCGTAGCGCTAACGCGCAGTCGTTTGATTGCTCCTTAGCGCAGTCGTTTGATTGCTCCTTAGCGCAGGAGTTTTCTTGCTTCTAAGGATAGATAGAAAAGGTTGGAGAGAGTTACTTTCTGAAATTCTCTCCTTTCTAAAGCTGCGCAAGGCGGCCCCCCCCAGAACAAAGCCCCACCCCTCTTTCTTTTCCCCCCTTTAATGAAAGACCCTCGCCCCGCTTCCTATTCATTTTTGGGTCGGGACCCTTCGTTCCTCTCCTTTCAGTCGAGTTACTTCGTTCCTTTTTTTTTTCTCAAGAGGTGATTTCGAGAATCAACCAACCGAGAAATCCGTAGCCCAGGTGACTCACAGCCTCCCTCTCGCCCAAATGAAATGAATGGGATGAATAAAATCAATAAAATAAGCTTTTTGATTGATTCAGGGCGCAGCGAAGCCAAATTCTTTCAAGGCAAAGGGGGGGCTTACTTTTCCTGACGCTGAGTCATCCTATTCCAATTTAGCTATGCTAATCGAACAGGAAAAGTTGTCAGATGATATGGACCCCCAAGAGATGGGCGAGAACCTCCAATTGCTTAGGGGTCGCACTCTGTCCCGCTTGGTGGACTAAATCTTCTCTCCTTTTAGAATTCTTTCTCCCACACACCTTTGCCCTCTTTCACCGACGAGGAAAGAGAAATCTTCCAAGCGGACAGAGACCTAAATTTCCATTAGATTCATTCCTAAGCTTGCTTTGTTGCAGTAAGATGATCAGTCCGAGAGTGCTGGAGAGAAGAGAAAGCGGTAAAAACCTCTCTGATTCGGTCACCGAGCAGTCGGACGACTCTTCAGTAACCCAGGATGACCCCTTCGACGCTCGCTTCTTTCGCTGTATACCCCCTCCATCCTTCGGAGGTGGAAGAAAGGGTACTATATATAGAATGGATATATATTCTATATATAGTAAGTAGGGCCCCAGAACGCTAAAAAGGTGGGGGAACAAGAGTTGTCACGATAGGAAAGAGAAATGACTATAAGAAAGCAACGATTCTCTCTTCTTAAACAACCTATATCCTCCACACTTAATCAGCATTTGATAGATTATCCAACCCCGAGCAATCTTAGTTATTGGTGGGGCTTCGGTCCGTTAGCTGGTATTTGTTTAGTCATTCAGATAGTGACTGGCGTTTTTTTAGCTATGCATTACACACCTCATGTGGATCTAGCTTTCAACAGCGTAGAACACGTTATGAGAGATGTTGAAGGGGGCTGGTTGCTCCGTTATATGCATGCTAATGGGGCAAGTATGTTTCTCATTGTGGTTCACCTTCATATTTTTCGTGGTCTATATCATGCGAGTTATAGCAGTCCTAGGGAATTTGTTCGGTGTCTCGGAGTTGTTATCTTCCTATTAATGATTGTGACAGCTTTTACAGGATACGTACCACCTTGGGGTCAGATGAGCTTTTGGGGAGCTACAGTAATTACAAGCTTAGCTAGCGCCATACCTGTAGTAGGAGATACCATAGTGACTTGGCTTTGGGGTGGTTTCTCCGTGGACAATGCCACCTTAAATCGTTTTTTTAGTCTTCATCATTTACTCCCCTTTATTTTAGTAGGCGCCAGTCTTCTTCATCTGGCCGCATTGCATCAATATGGATCAAATAATCCATTGGGTGTACATTCAGAGATGGATAAAATTTCTTTTTACCCTTATTTTTATGTAAAGGATCTAGTAGGTTGGGTAGCTTTTGCTATCTTTTTTTCCATTTGGATTTTTTATGCTCCTAATGTTTTGGGGCATCCCGACAATTATATACCTGCTAATCCGATGCCCACCCCGCCTCATATTGTGCCGGAATGGTATTTCCTACCGATCCATGCCATTCTTCGTAGTATACCTGAGAAATCGGGAGGTGTAGCCGCAATAGCACCAGTTTTTATATGTCTGTTGGCTTTACCTTTTTTGAAAAGTATGTATGTGCGTAGTTCAAGTTTTCGCCCTATTCACCAAGGAATATTTTGGTTGCTTTTGGCGGATCGCTTACTACTAGGTTGGATCGGATGTCAACCTGTGGAGGCACCATTTGTTACTATTGGACAAATTCCTCCTTTTGTTTTCTTCTTGTTCTTTGCCATAACGCCCATTCCGGGACGAGTTGGAAGAGGAATTCCCAATTCTTACACGGATGAGACTGATCACACCTGATCAGTGAGAAATTCTGACACCAATCATTTACGAGTGAGTATTACACCAAGAATTAATTGACAAGCGCATGAGTTTTCTAGTTGGCTATGTTGATATAGCTTAGAAAAGGGAAAAGAGACCGAAACGAGACGAAAGGAAAGAGAGAGGAATAAAACCAGCTTTTCCGTGCTAACCAGAGCAGGAGGAAGGGGAGATTGAACCCTGCTTTAGTAAAGGAAGGAGGAAGGGTGTTCTCCTTAACTTAATACAGCTTTCATAGCCCTCGGCTAGCATAAGTGGCAAAGCAAGGTTATCAGCTAAGGTGAAAATGATACGACTAATAACCATTAATCGCCTTCGGATGTTTACGCTTACTGGTCGTTCCTAAAGAGCTAAGACTTAACTATTAATACAGCTCTTTAACCTCCTAGCTTGGAGAGAGAAATGATTTTATCGCGCTCCACATCTCGTGGTATTTTTCTTCCCAGCCTGGACTTTAGTTCATCGAGGAAAGGATAATTTACTACGAGAGTGCAGAGATTTGCTCCTCAATAAGTATCGGGGTACAGAAAGAGTACATTGACACATATTGCTTCGTCGCTTGAGCTTGACGAATGGCTTTCTACGACGTTAGTGAGAGCAGAGTCCAAACCAAAAAGAATTAAGCCATTATAATGAAATTAGAGTATGATAATGAATTCATTGGTGGCAAAGCTTTAAGCCTGCAGACGGATATCCGTCGGGACCCGAGGATACCAGCGATGATGAGGTTCCCATGATGATGACATGCAACGTCATATCCGTCCGATATGACTGAACATCTAAAGAGCTCATCGTTGAGCTAGACCGGAAAGATGAAGGCCGAGCTAAGGTCGCAATAGCCCGAGACGGGGGGCTAAGAATGAGGTAAAGGTCTCTGTCGATTTATATATATAGACGGCCGTGGACCCATAAATAGGCCGGCATTCAAAGCAGGAGAAAGGCGGGTTCGATTACAAGTTTTAGTTAGATGGGCCGGATGCGCAGCATGCTCAGGCCCTTGCTAATTACCAGCTACCATACGCAGAATGGGTTGATAGTGAATGGTATCCGGACAGCTCATCCCCAACTTCTGCATGTACGCCGGAAAGGGGTGCCCCCTTAGCATCTGATATATTTTACGGCCCGTTGTGGAAACTTGGCGACCAATCAAGCCTTGCTTCTAAAGCAGTCTCCTCTCTCTCTTAAAGGAAATGCGCTGGAATGGTATATGGCAATTCTTCCCCGCTCCGTGGCCGATTGGGACACGATGGCTACGAAATTCTTCTGGGCGTACTACCCATCTTGGGCAGTTTAATACAGCCGCTGAGCTTCAAGTTTTTCATTTCCCTTACTTTAAGGAAGCTTTGCGAGATTTTGAATATGACCCCAAAAAAAGTCTAAGCTTAAGAACGGTGATGATAATTCAGTTGTCGAAGAAAATGTCCCGATGAACTTTTATATAATATATAAATAAATGTCTGATTTACCTGATCGCTTAGAGGATGTATAGCTCCTAAAGGAAAGCTTTTTTACGGATTCTCAGTTTTCGAGGTGGCAGAAGAAAGTGAAACCCTTAAAATCCTAATCCTTTTTAGGTCAATCCTTTTGAATGCGTTAGCACACTCTTTTTTGATAGGTTCCTATGAGTAAAGCTATGAGAATAGAATGAAAGGCCAGCCAGTTGGAGTGTTTGTTACACCAATATAATTGAATTCGCGTGCTAAGCCCATTTTTAGGTCCTCATTTAGAAACCTTTTCATTCAGCCAGTGCTAAACTCACACCTGACCATTTCAAGTCAGCAGGAAGGGGAATGGTCTATTTGCCTTGCCTATTTTTAGTATCAATCTTTTCTTCTGAGATCGAGTGAGTGGTATGGTCCGATGAACAACTTTCCTCTATTCAGTCCCCCTAGGAACTTGGGGCTTTATCATCCTTGGACGACATGGATATGCATGCTTCTGAATTCCAGCACTACGATCGATGTTAATCTGCATATTGCAATTTTTGGCTTGCCCCATAGGATGCTGGACCCTGCCCCAGTGAGGGATGCGTGGCTTCTGGTACCTTGAGGCTCGCCGCAGGTAAACTGCCCTTCGGCAAGCGGCACAAAGTGGCATCGGAGGTGAAATATGCTTCTCTTGGGGCGATATCTTCCCTCCTTGAGGGGTGGACTGTGGAGACTTCACTGATTGCTTCCCTTTCCCCTTATCTTCACTGCTGTGTCTCTCCTGCCTCTTTTAATGAATAGCCGCTACGCTCCTTTCTCTCTATCCGGCAAAGGTAAACTACATTCACGGAACCTATCTATACAGATAGGAAGCAAATTCAGTCGGGCGAGTTCCCTGTTATAGTTATGGAGATGGGATCAATTCGTATTCCCAAGCCTCCGCTTTCGAATCTCGCCTTCTGATCGACATCAGTTCTCTATGATAAAGAAGAAGGGATGATTCTAGGTATACCTGATCTCGTCAGAGAGATGGGTAGTAGTCCGGGTTCATACTTGGACTGTCCATACATCATATGATGCACATAGCTTTAGATATAAAGCAGCGAATAATGGACCATCTTGGATTCTATAGTGGAAATTCCTCTTCTATCGTGATTGGTTGCTCTCTCTTTTTCACTCCCCCATCCCTCGTTGGGAACAAGACGGATATGCCTATGGCGTCTATCAGAGATAGAGTGGTTTCCTGGATTGGTTGGTTTGAGGAGTGAAAGCGTTAAGAGAAATGACAGTAGATTGATCCTCTATCCCGGACCATTCCATTCACCTAGTATCCTCCGACGGCTAGTTACTGATCTGATGAATCTGAGCTTAGCTTGTAGTCTTCTATTGGTCTTCTCGTGCTATCCCAATCTCGTCAGTGATGAAACCCAGTCCAGCAGAGTCCTCTTTCCCAAGATGTATGAATTCCTTTTTTTTGGTTGGCTTCTGTACAATGGTCAAAGTTCGAGCGAGTATGGTTCTTTCTTTCCCTATTTATGGCCATATCGCCAAATCTACCTACGTCATTCTTTCTTTAATAAGTAAATTTCCCACGGTCAAGCCTAGTAGAGCTCCTAGTCCGACAAGACTAGCAAACATGCTACCGTTAACCATGCTACCAGGCCTAGCTACCACAGAAAGGAAGGGAAAGAGATCGGAAAGCACGCAACCAAACTGAACGCCAGCGCTTTCACGGGGAAAGTCTCCGTCTCTAGCCACCGCTAGAGAGCCATAGGATTTCAAGCCCAGGGAATGAAAAAAGTTACTCTACCCTAAACAAGAGTTGGCTTCCTTTCTAAAAGGCCTACTATGCTGCCTTTCTTGGCTTGCTGCCTTAGCTAGCTCCCTTTCGTACCGGTTCCCCAAGGTGTGATTCTGCCCTTAACCCAGCGCCCGTGGAGATAACGAGATTAACCAAAGATTTTCTCGGTGCGAAGAATAGCCCCACTCCTATATCCTAAAATAGAATAGTTAGCTACTCACTCAGTCCACAGATTCGGATTAGTCAAAATAGAACTAGACGGATCAAGGAGAGAGAAGGCTCATCGATCAGTCTTAGCTATGGTTCCATTTCTTTATTCAGTCCGCCAGGCAGAAGTGGAAAATCAAATAGATAGAGTAGATCCTATTCTAGATGGATTAGAAACATTACCTTAGCGTGATTCCATGCCTGACTTTCCCGATAGCGGAATCTCTAGATGTTCCCATGGAGCGGTAACTAGGTCCAGTGCCCAAAAAGGGAGAGTCTGATGAGGAGTCTCTGCTAATGCCCTGGCCAAGAGACGACTTATATCTACATCCATCCTCATAGTAAGAAAAAGCCAGTGAAAGCTCTCTTCTAGGCGCTTCCACAGCAGACTCAATAGCAGCAGTTACGGATTCCATTGCGACAAGATCGTATTCGTCCTTTTCTGATTCACGTGCAAAACCTTTTTGTCCTATTCTAGGAACTGTCAGGTAAGAACCGATTCGCTTCCTAACAACCTAGTTATGTCCTAGGGTACCAAAACTCTAGTTTCAAAGGTTTGTAGCACTTGCTTACTGAGCT
>JANHAO010030013.1:0-10258 GCA_026873985.1 Saraca asoca | reverse complement strand
GACAAAAGTAAGGCAAAAATCATAATTTAACAACCAATTAAGAGGTGATAATTATCATTTTTATAGGCATTTTACTCGCTTATCATATTGTCATCTCAAAGTTACTCTTCAACTTTACGTCATAGAAAGAGTAATGATATATTATAAGAATTATCTCTCTCATACTCCTTGCCAATTATTGAATTTATATGTTTGAGGAAAAATATTTTTTGTAAAAAAATTATATTTAATTATATTAATTAAAGGACTTTCGTATTATTTATATATTATATTATTAAAAAAATAATGTATGATTTCATGATTTTTGAAAAAAATAAATAGAAAATATTATTTTCTATCATACTTCTCACATTTAATATTAAATAAATAGAATATTTTCATTATCTTAATACTTTATGTTATATGTGAAATTCGAATTATCTTAGACAGATCGATGAACAGCCCAAGCATGGTGAAGGTCTGATTTGAAGAGTGCCCAGGACGCTAAGTCTCCAGCTCGCTGAGCGGCTCGCTCGGCTCGACCTTGACCTCAACCTCGTCATCCCAGAAAGGCTCGCTTCCCAGACTTAAGGGTTTGGTTGGCAAGGTACGGTTAACGACCTGAGAACTCGTTGAGCTAAAGATCACAAGAGATCAAGTCATGCCCTACCCAACGGACACATGGGACCCACCTTTAAGAGACAATCTGTAGTAACTAAAAAAGAAGATTTAGTATGTCTATTCTGTCTTATACATTAATGTCACGACCCGCCCAGGGGATCCGTGACCGGCGTAGAAGGTCATCTGTAGGAAACCTCTTACAAGCCTAACTATGCTTTCTGACTCCTGTTTACATCTCTATTTCTGCCAAAACTCTGACAGAGTTTTCTCTATAATCTGGACACCTATACTCAAGGCCTTAATATATAATAAGGGTCACACGTCCATCAGAACCTGTTTAACAGATAAACATAGATATAGTGGCCTAGACTAGACAATAACGACCTACTGGGCATCCAAAACTCAATTACCAGCATAATACAATATACATTCTTATATAACATTCAAGTACAATATCATTTATACGAAGCATCTATATACAATTAATATTTCTAATTAGTAGACAAACCACAATAACAAATTATACATATATAAGGACTTCACATACATATAATATAGGCTATATGCCCAGCAAAGCCTACGTAGCAATATATATTAAACACGTGGTGGTCTACTAAATATTTATCCTACTGGATATCAGAAATACAAACGAATGCAATATATGCTTATTATTATTATTATTCACTATTTATATTTTTATTATCTTTTTCCTTTGTACTTCAAAATGTATCTCTTTTTCTTTTAAAGAATATTGGTTGGATCCAGATAATTCTCATAGGTAACTAGAACCGATCAAATCGCCCCTATATCATCTACAACACCATTCAGATATTTCATTTTATTTCACCCTCCCCTTATTGCTCCAACAGACACCGGGTGGTCACAAGTGCACCTAAGAGTTTCCTGTGATAACCAGTAGTGCTGGACCTAGAGGAATCCAATAGGGAACCAAGACAGATCTCCAAGTCCAACCAAATAACACCAGTTCAGATCACCTCCTTATTGCTCCTACAGAACAAATATACATAGGTGCACTGGTGGGTTGCCACAGAATTACCAATGGATCCTTAATTAATTTAATCATTTTAAATATATATATTATGCAGGAAGATGATATCAATACCTGAATTCCAAGGAAACTCCTATTGGTAACCATGGTATCATCAGCATTTCTGTTGTACTGTATATTCATATCAAATACTTATATTCATTGTCGTTTCTCATTACCGCCATTCAGGCTATTTACTGTATTTCTATATCACCTAGCCATACAGGCTGTTCTTTCTGTATTATCCAGCCTTACAGGCTATTTACAGATATTACCAGATTATCACTAGGTTTCTAGTGAATCTAGGTCTCACATTGTTTTGTGATATCATACGATAAGTGTATATAATTTTAGATACAGATAATACCTCTGAATTAAATCATCATCGGTATTTTAAGTTACTGAAGTTACTACCTTATTATTTAATGAGATTACTCTTTAACATAAGACAATATTTGCAAGAGTAGAACTATCCATCCACCTCCAAAGTGTAACCTTATATAAATTTAGTTATTAGCAATTTCATAATGTAGTTGGAACACATCTAAATTAAAATTACTCAGCAAGCCAATATTTATACAACAAACAACAACCTCACAAACAACAGACCAGAATACAGCAATCCCAAATATAGCAAACCAGCAAATCACAATCTAGACAGCAAACAGAATTTACACAGCAAAGAACAAATCTAGACTTTAATGTCCATAATTTACATAGCCAACAGCAAACAAAAATTACACAGCATTCAGAAAATCAGAATTTCATATAGCATCAAATATATATACAGCAAACCCAAATCTATGCATACAAGCCAGGCACATTACCAACTCACATTTAGTTTGCAAAATTCATAAAACTTCAATTAATATAGTATCTATAATTTACCAAAAACATATTGGAATCAAATTATCAAGAAATTTTTCCTTTTTCATCAACTATTCATTTTCGACTACTTACACAAATTTCTTAGTAACCATTAATCTAAGTACTGCGGAATAAATATAATGTTCTAGGATTACTTATCGGGTCCCAAAGGGGCTACCCTCAGCTTGCCGCTAGCGGACTGCATCTCAAAGCTAGCCGAACCAGCACAAGAACAGGGGAAAAGAGAAACCGAACTGTTGTGATCCTCTTGCTGGCGTAAAGGAAGGCCGAAGAAGGAGTTCGTGAACCCGTGAGGCCGACTAGACAAGGCTTTTGTGTCGGAGCTTCTATTTTCGACGGAACGAAGCTTCTACCATGCCGAACCATACTTCGGCCAAAGGAAAGAAGAAGTCGATGGAAAGTACTAAACTCTTCCTGGGCCGAACCAAGCTGCTGGGCTTTTCGACAGTACGCTGGCACCGAGGAACACAACCAGAGCTACGCTGGTGAATAAAAAAAATCCAGAACTTTCCGGAATTGGCTGAAACCAAAGAGAAGAGAAGAAGAAGAAAGGGGAACCGGGGAGAAGGGGCTGTGTTTGGAGAAAAGGGGGGCCGATTTTTTATAATTAAAAACATTTATATAATTTTACATTTTAACCCCCCAAGTTAGCATCGCCTTCACTTTGGCCCTAAAATTTATGGCTAACTTTCACTATTGCCTAACTTCCATAAAACTCTTCAATTTAGTCCCTATCGATTTTTCAATTTAGTCCTTTTAAATTTTTAAAATTTTCATTTTTAATTTTAATTATTTTTTTATAAATTTTTCAGGTGTTACAATTAAATATTGATGTAACAGATTTACTGCATGTACAATTACATTTATAACTCCCTCTCCTTAATAAATATGATAAAGGAGCCCTCTACAAAGGGGGAGAAGAATTGGTAGGCTGAAACTCTGTAAAAAAAATACTTTTTGAATAATACATTATCATGGATGTAAGGTCCTGTACTGTCCGGATTTGGCCGAACCACGTTTAAATCTTGCGTCTTTATTGCTGCTCTTCCCTCCTTTTCTGTGTGTTTTGCTGATTTTCTGTATCTGAACCAATTAACGGTTAGATATTCCAAAAGAATTCTTCTATTGGTCGGAGTTTGGATCAGAACTAGATTCCACTATCAACGCTTTATAATTATAAATACAAATAAACAATTATTTCTAAAAAAAATATTTTCTATCAAAATAAATGGAGCAACTAGCATTTTTTGTAGTGAAAAAAATGACTATTACTTACACACATAATACATTTTAAGTTAAATCAATTCTGTCTATTATATGGTCGAATTGATTTATAATGTCATATATGTAAAAAAAAAAAAGATATAATGGAAAAAATAAGGGGAGGTTTTTCTTGGTGCACCAATGCAACATATTCATAGATTGCCTTTTGTTAAGAATTAATGGCTAAAATTTAATTGATGGAAGTTCATGTAATTGGAGAGAATCTCAAATATTGGGACTCTTGTCAACTTTAATTCACTAGAGGCAACTGATTCAATAGATGATAAATGCATCAGATAAACTGTTATCATTGCCTACATCTCAGCGGTCTGAATTACTTCAAATAGATGTGTTGCATTTGAGGTAATATTTTGCTACTACACCATAAACATAGCAAAAAAATATCATGTGGGCAAATAAAAAATTTGAATTGAAAATATGTTAAATGAACCCATGTTACTGGCAGATATTTGAAAAGGAGGACAGGAGGAACATGATCATTTTGCGTTGAAGAGTTGGGCAAGTAAGTTTCTCGTGGAACTGAACATGATCATTTCTGAATCTCCTTATCATTACTCTGCAATCCATATGGCATACGATGCTGATCGACAGTATTTTGTTGGCACTTATGTTTCTCACCATCTTCTAGTTTAATGTTTAACGTGGGGCGACTGTAAATGATCAATGGTTAATAGTAAAATCCGTGGCAAATCATTAGTACTACACCTGTTTTCACCCAACTTGTGGCTATTTCAGTCACTCGTGATCCACTCGTATTTCCTAGTGTTGCAGGCAGCTCCTTATCTCTATATAATCAGAGTATCAGACACATGGATCCTTGGTAATTAAGGCCAAGCAACAAGATTCCAGATTGGACATTCGTACGACAAGAACAGAACAAAAATACGAGAAAGAGAACGCAAGAATTCACCTATGTGCTCTGTTGAACTATCTCCATAGGCAAAGATGGTGCAGATATTCACTACCGAACAGCAACTGTTATTTAACATGAAATGTCCCCATACTCAAAGACTTGTAATGGTGGGAGTTTCGATAATTTGAAATCTTGTCTCCTTAGCCTAGTTTTAAAATACAAAATTTTATTGCAGAGAATCTATCTCAATCAAACTTTGCCAGCAGGTCCATTTTTAGTTTGGGCTTTTGTCTCCTCTGGTTGGCCCATTCTAGCCTTCATGTATCTTCATGACAACAAAAAAAAGCTGAATCACTACTCAGTCTGACAATGAATCCAGTGATTTTGATAATTCCCCAAGTTTAGTAGGGAACCTGTGGATTAGCAAGTCTTCAAGTGTGACATTTACTATTAAAAGGCGATATTTGTTTAAACTTAAAAAAGAGACTTGAGCATAAAGCAAAAGCTGTCAAGAGCCATCATGAAGCAGGCAGGGAGATACTGCAAATAAAGATTTAGTTTATATGTTAAATATGATGAAAGGCACTGAGCAAGAAACAAATATTGGGAAAGATGGAAAGGATTAAACACAAAATTAGAGGTGGATGAGGGGCTGGCATGCCAATGAATGTACAACCCAATTCAGTCACTGCTAAGCATCAGAATTCTGAGACGTAATACTCTGCAGGTACAAGGACATTTCCATTTTTCTTATGCCTAACGCAATGTGGTACCCCCCTTTTTGCGGCAAAAGCCTACCAAAAGTGATTTCAGATATGCATCTTCTTTCGAGTTTCAAATATTCAATGCTGGATTCCAACTATTCACTCACATCCATGGCTTACTTGTGCAGACGCCACAATGTACCTTACTTCCTTTTTTCCCAA
The DNA here is from genome assembly GCA_026873985.1 of Saraca asoca. Classification (NCBI taxonomy): domain Eukaryota; kingdom Viridiplantae; phylum Streptophyta; class Magnoliopsida; order Fabales; family Fabaceae; genus Saraca; species Saraca asoca. The sequence continues at coordinate 4,659 of JANHAO010030013.1, read as the reverse complement.
TAATCATGACTTGACAAGAAGTTTATATATTTAAAAATGCTGAATACCTTTTATATAATACATACATGTACTATTTGTATTTTCATTTTTTTACAACTTTTCTCTAATTCTATACATATTATAATCTGAGCTAAATTTACTTTATTTGTTAAATAAAAATAAATCAATTTTATTCAAATTATATCATATATATAATTATAAAAGAAATTATAAATAAATTAAAATGAGAGTAACATTTTTCTGTATATTCTAAATACATGTCTGTAACCTATCATAATGGGTTGCAATGTGCCATTTGATTTTGTTTTCAAATAATTCACTTTGCCCGCCTTTGAAGGATAAGAGCTGCTTTAACAACTAACAAGTCAGAAAACATTGTATTGGACGCCTAAAGATGAAGACCCCATAGTTATATAACTCCCACTTTAGCCAAATCATCAATAAAGAAATATGGCTATCGCTTACTGGAAGACCCACCAGTATGATCATATTTGATAAAAGTAATATGACAGTGATGAAGGATCTTGCTCATCTGCGAAACCTTATTCAAAAAGTTAGGCATAACATTAAAAAGGAGAATAGAAAAAGCCATTAGAATGTCCAATATATTGCACATAAGCTGGAAAGAGCTTGATTGCAGATATTAAACACATTGGTACCAATAATCAATAGCAATGAAGCCATGGTTTAGCTTTCTGTTCCCTCAGTCAATTACAAGATTCGTTGTATATGAATTCCTCTTCCCCACCTCACCACTTTTACTTTCCTCTCTTTCTTGCGCTCCTTCCTCCAATTGATAGCAAAGTATAAATTGTCATTCACAGTAACAAATTCTGAACGGATACAACTAATAAATAAATGAAATCAGTTTAAATCAAAAGTGATATATATACAATTGAGTGACAATATGTAAGAGAAAAAAGTTAACTAGCCATTACTCTTTCTTTGCATCACAACTCTACTATATATCCTTTATCATAGACAAACATCTTCTATTAGCTTCCATTTGCTACTTTTCTACATCTTTCTTCACACGCAGTCTCATTTTCACCACTTTGCATCTTTTCTCTTTTCCCTTTGTCTAGCCTTTCAGATGGATGCATCCGAGCAAATATATCCAAAACAGCTAAAAGAGCACCTGCAACACCAACAAGAGCCATTTTCATTACATAGCTATCTCTTAGAGAGAAGGTACATGTTCAAGAACTTCAGTTCTGATAGTAGCAGCATTCTTCACCACCCTTATTTGGCAAAGAATTTGAAGTGGTCGCTCAAATATGATTTGCACAAGATGAGAGACAGGTTCTTAAATGCCACAGGGATCCTAAGGTCATTGCTTGTCAAGTTCGTTCCCACAGAAGGCAACAACCACGTGCTTGAGAGTTGGGATGGGAAAGCCGGAGACAGTACTCTCACAATTCAGCAAACAAGTGGGTCTTCCTCAATTAGAAGATTGAAAGCATCTGATCATTTCCCTAACGATTATGTTGAAGGCGAGGTTCTGTCTTGTGAGCATCAAGGTTCAACTCTTGTCAACATGTTTCAGACATATCAATTTCCTAAGTTGAGAAAACTAGAGGTAAGATATCCTTTCAAGAAATCATAACCGTAAACAAGAGCATAAATTTCACATAGTAGTGCTACTTTACAAGCACTGTTATTGCAAGATGCAGAGGGATGGTGATTGGAGGGAGCCATGCCTCTAAAAGTCTTTGATATTTTCATATCTGTGACTAGTAATTTTATATTGACTCCCTTAAAAAGTATAACTTATGACAACTTGGTCCTAGGAAAAAAACACTGCCCCTCAAAGGAAACATTGTGCTTGAGGGGTTTGTGCATATTTTCAATTTCACATACACATCCTACTGTTGTCATGCTGCATTACTGCCTCAAATTGAGCAAAGCTCACTCATTAAGCTTACAGGTGACTACAGATGCAAAGCCTCACTGGATAAACGTGAAAAAGAAGAGGCAATGCAGTGCAGAATCAGAATTGCAAGATCCCTCACCAATTGAAGGTAAGATATTTTCATCACAGATAAAAGGAAGGAAAGAAAGCATGAACCTAATAATTTTAACTAGTAGTATTCTCATTTTTAATGCAACAGTGTGTGACTTCAAAAGTCAAGAAGTATCAGTAACTCCAATTTCCACTTTGTCCCAGAAATCTATTGGAGACCCCAAGTTCTCAGCCTATCTAAGAAAGCTGATAGAGAACTCATATATTCTGAAATTGAGACATGCTGGACATGACAAACTACAGGAGATGAAGGTTGGGACAGTTTCTCTACGCCGCCAAAGAAACAAAAGGATTCTGCAGAAGAGGAAGCAGATACTGCTTGAATGTGTGGAAAAAGCCACAGAAACTCATGAAAAGGAAGCTAAAAGTCTTTTGATCAAAGCAGTTACGGAGCCAGAAGATCTTCAAGATATTATAAATGAGCAAATTTGCTTGTTGGAGAAACAATATGCAGAAGTAGCAAAAATATTTCACCTGCTGCATACTGAATCCTCTATCACCACAGAGGAGTGGAGAAATTTCCACAAACTGAATGGAGAGGTGCACGAGGAGATAGGAGATGCTATTATGGATGACATTATCAAAGAAATGATTCAATTATTGATAGATTAAACAAATGTTATTTATACGCACTTATGTGAGGTTTGGCTTCTATAACCACTGATCAGGTTAATTTACACACTATCATGGAACTGATAACAAATGGTGTTTATGCTCGCCAAGGATCATGCCAATGGCCTAACTGAGAAAATAAAAAACAAGGGTAAGGTTTTTTTTTTTTTCCTTTTTAAGTCATGGGGATGCAAGTTTACCAAGTTGCGAACAAGAAAAAGTTGTCTGCAAGAAATATGAGATTTGAGACAGCGGAACAGGAATCAGACAATGCAGTGCACATATTGATTGTTGGGAGCAGTGACAATCCGTCAATTATTTTGTGGATTTTCAAATTGTCATTGGTGACAACAATCAATTGTGAGAGGATGACAAGCAATGCCAACTCCATCCCACATCATATTGCTTCGTGCTTAAAGTGTCATAATTTAGACCTGAAACTCTTGGTTTTCTTCAATACAAGTGTTCCGTTCCGTAGTCCTCAACTTTGAAGTAAACAAAAATAATAGTTGAACACGATTCCTTACTGCCCAACCATTTACAATATTGCAGCACCTATTAAGTGGATGCCCTTCATACTGTAACTTACATGTTACCACAGATTAAAAAAAAGGTGCTTTGTACAACATTGTGATGAGGAGGAGGTCACATAGACTGTCTTAGATAGGTAGATCACTATGCCAATAAGCAAATATATACATAACTTTACATGATGTGGCAGAAGAACGAGGCCTTAATTCGGTCAATTGTGTTTTTACGCATGCTAAGATCATTGTTGCAAAGCATTTGGTAAATATGCACAGATTTACCTTCACATAGGTCAAAAGACCATGGCCTTAAATAAGTCAATTTTCTAATCAGATCTACATGACCTAGTATTGGAAAGTAAAAAAAATGTAATTAAAGTTAAAAAGCCAAAATTATTATTTAAATACAGGGCCTTTGTTTATGAGGTCAAAGGAACAAGTAAGCAAATTTTCTAATTAGATCTGCATGACATAGTATTGGAAAATAAAAAAATTATTAAAATTAAAGGCCACCAATATTATTTTTATACACCCATTTATCAACCTAATGGGATTTAGAGAAAAAAAATTATTTTTGAGAAAATTAATTTTATAAGAATGATTTTTATAAACATAGACTAAATATACCATACTTAAGACTTTTTTTTTTTTAAAGTTTTACAGAAGTTATGAAAAATATAAATTTCTAAAAAATAATGAATATGTTATTTGATTGTTTATTAATTAACAAAATGAGAAAGAAAAGTTTTACTTTTTATCAAATGCAAAAAATTATTTATCTATGTTATTTACATAAAAAGAATTTTTCATAAAAATTTTTAAGTTTTCAAATAATTTTAAATATTTCATTAAAAATTATAAGAAAATTTACTTTAGGAAAAGTAAACCTTGCTTCCGGTAACTAGAACTTCTAGGGGGTATTTGGTGGGGGAAAACTTTTTAGTTTCCCAGGAATACTGACTTGGGAAACAAGTTTCCCATATTTGGTAGCCATATTTTAAAAATACATTCTTAGGAAACTAAGATTCCCAGGAACCATTTTTAGTCAACTTTCCCACAAAAATATTCCCATGGGGGGTTGGGAATCAGTTTCCCATGACATGGGAATATTTTTTGTAAGAAAAAAGATAATTATACCCTTTATTAATGAGAAAAAATACATATATACCCTTCATTTTCTCTCTCATCCTTCCTCACTCTCACTCTCTCTCACATCCTCTCACACACACTCTCTCTCATCCTCTCTCACTTTTTCTCTCTCATCCTCTTTCACACTTTCTCTCTCATCCTCATCTCTCACATTTTCTCTCTCATTCTCACTCACACTTTCTCTCTCATCCCCTCTCTTTTTCTCTCTCTCATCATTCCTCACTTTCTCTCTCATCCTTCCTCGCTCTCTCATCCTCTCTCATACTTTCTCTCTCATCCCCTCTCTCACTCTCTCTCATCCTCTGTCTCATTTTCTCTCTCATCCTTCCTCACTCTCTCTCTTTCTCT
>JANHAO010030012.1:0-10252 GCA_026873985.1 Saraca asoca | reverse complement strand
TAAGTTTTTGGTTCCTACAAGATATCTAAAAATTCTTTTTATAGCAAAAAGATGTGACTCTTTAGGATTGGTTTGATATCTTGCACAAACATAAACACTCAACATAATATTAGGCCTACTTGTTGTTAAGTATGATAGACTACCTATCATACCCCTAAATAGTGTTGGACCTATCATGCCTCTAAATAGTGTTGGATCAACACTTTTATGATTCAAATCAGTATCTAATTTTAGGGAAGGACTCATAAGAGCCCTTATTGGTTTAGAAGTATCAAATTGAAATTTCTTTAGTAGCTCCATAGTGTATTTAGTTAGATGATTGTTTAATTTGCAAGCCAAGAAAAAATGTTAACTCACCCATCATTGACATTTCAAACTTATTGTGCACTAATTTTGAAAACTTTCTGCACAATTCTTCATTTGTAGAACTAAATACAATTTCATCCACATAAATTTGCACAAGTACTATGTCTTGACCTTTCTTACATTTCCTCTTTTAAAACTTTTCTAAATTAAGAACTTACTAAGCCTATCATACCAAGCTCTAGGGGCCTGTTTTAAACCATAAAGTGCTTGTTGAAGTTTTAAAACATGGTCTAGATTAAGAGGATCTTCAAAATCAGGGGTTGTTGTACATAAATCTCCTTTAAAATGTAACCATTTAGAAATGCACTTTTAACATCCATTTGATAGAGCTTAAAGTTCCTAGTACATGCAAAAGATAACAACATCCTAATGGCTTCTAGCCTAGCTACTAGGGCAAATGTCTTATCAAAGTCTATGCCTTCTTCCTGATCATAGCCTTTAGTAACTAGCCAATATTTATACCTAATTATGATGCCATTTTCATCTAATTTGTTTCTAAACACCTAACGAGTCCCTATTACATTAGTGTATTTAGGTTTTGGTACCAAAGTCCAAACTTGGTTCCTTTTAAATTGATTTTGTTCCTCTTGCATAGCTAGAGTCCAATTTTCATCTTTTATGGCCTTTGCAGTGTTTTTAGGCTCTAACAATGAAACAAATCCAGAAAAATTACAAAAAATTTTCAAATTGCTATGTGTTACCCTTCTTAATGCATCTCCTATTATGAGTTTTCTGGGGTGATTTTCCATAAACTTCCAAGTTTTTGGCAGAGAGCAAGGTGGTGTAATGTCCATGAGACAAAATCAACATCCTCTATTAGTTTTGCAGCATGTATCTTCAAGTCATCTTGCTGAGTTCCTGAAGTTGATGTAGAAGTCTACCAATGTTACTAATCTTCTTCGACATCTAACCTGTAATCACTCAGAGTATACTCATCAAAAACTACATGCACAGATTCTTCAATTTTCATGGACCTTTTGTTGTAAACTCTACAGACCTTGCTGGTTCAAGAATAACTAATAAAGATTCCTTTATCAGATTTGGGATTAAATTTATCTAAGTTATCTTTATCATTATTGTGAATATAGCATTTACAGCCAAAGACACAAAAATAAGAAATATTACCCTATTCATTATATAGCATGTAGTGTTGACTACATCTGCCCAAAAGGACTTAGGAAGTGTGCTGTCATTTAATATGATTCTTGCCATTTCACCTAAGCACTTGTTTTTCCTTTCAACAACACCATTTTCTTGTGGTGTTCTGGGTGCTGAAAAATTGTGTTTTATACCATGAATCTCACAAAAACTAGTGAAATTCTTATTTTCAAACCCTTTTCCATAGTCACTTCTAATGACAATAATTAAACATCCTCTCTCATTCTGAATTACATTTGCAAGTCTTTTAAAGGCTTGAAATGTATCATTTTTATGTGATAAAAAGAGAGTGAAAGTAAATCTAGAAAAGTCATCCAGAATCACAAATGCATAGGAGTTACCTCCATGACTTTTGATTCTGGATGGACTAATTAAATCCATATAAAGTAAATCAGGAGGTTTTGATGTTGAAACAACATTTTTAAGTTTAAAAGAGGATTTCACCTATTTTCCTCTTTGACAAGAAGTGCAAATTTTGTCTTTGATGTAATGCAGTTTAGGTAAACCAAATACCAAATCTTTCTTAGACAATTTTCCAATTAATTCCATGTTCGTATGGCCTAATCTCCTATGTCAAATCCAAGTATCATCATCAAAGCTAACTAGGCATCTTGAATCCAATTTAAATTTAGAATCTAGAACAAACAAAGAGACATTATTGACTCTATAACCTACTAATTTCAATTTTCTATCACTGCCATTCACAACTAAACATTTATCTAAATTGAAAATGACTTGATTACCTTTGTCATGAAACTCACTTATACTTAATAGACTATGTTTATGTCCATCAATATACAACACATCACTTATATAGCAATTAAAGGACTTGTTAATTCTACCTATACCTCTGACTTTTCCTTTAGAATTGTCACCAAAGGTTACCTCACCTCCATTTATAGGTGTTAGAGATATGAACTTGTTCTTGTTTCTAGTCATGTGCCTTAGACATCCACTATCTAGAAACCATAGATTTGTGCTCTATCTCTCACATTCCTGTGACATTCAAATTGTACTAGCATTGGTGGTACCCACTAAGTTTTAGGTCCAAATTTGTTAGTAGGAGTAGTAGAAATTTTTCTAGCAGTAACAGACTTTTGTAACCACAAAAATCTTTCATTTTATTTTAACAAATAAGTGTCATTTTTGAAATGACAGACTCTTATATGATGGCCTTTATTATTGCAATAAAAGCAAGTGATATATGTAGGATTCAACTTTTTGAATTTCCTATAAAATGGTTGTCCATATCCTAGACTAGTTTTGTTATATGAAAATTTCTGATTCTGTAGCATCTCTTCAAACTTCTTATTACTGCCGGAAAAACTTTTCAATTTTTCATTTAGTATTTTAATCTCAGCTTTATAACATTTGCATTGCTCACACTCCTTTCTATCATTTAATTTCTCTACTAATGTAGTCAAATCAACTTTTTCTCTTTCTAACTCTTTAAATTTTTAAACTAGGCTTTCATGCTTATTTTTTGTAAGGGTCAATTTTTTCTTAGATTAAACTAATGAATCAAACAACTTAAGACATAGATCATCTAGTTCTTCTTCATCACTTTCAACATTAGATTCTGGGATGATGAGCAAGCTAATTTTGGAAAAGAAGAAGAAGAAATAGAGGAAGAAGCACTCCTATGCTTTAAGGCTCAAGAAGATAAAGATAGAGAGGAATTTGAATCCTTCTTTTATTCTAATGATTCTAGTGATAATGATTCTAACTCTAGTGATGATAAGATTGATGATATATATGAAAAGCTATATGAGGCATTAACAAAGACTAAGAAAGATTTAAAGCATGCTAAAGTAGAAAAAGAAAGTTTGCTTGAGAAAATTAAGTTAATCGAAAAAAAATGATTTAAATCTCTTGGCTAAAAAACAACTGAATGAAACTAAAGTTTGTGATTAATATAAAATTTATAGATCTAAAATAGACACATTGACTAAAGCTTTACAAGGTTTTAAAAATAGTTAGAGGAGACTGAATAATATGCTATAGAATCAAACAACTTTTCTAAATAAGACTGGTTTAGGATGTAGACAACAAAACAAAAAGAGATCAAATAAAAGATCTCATACTTCTAAGTCAACAAGAAAATTCAGTTACATGACTTGCTATTATTGCAATAAAAAAGGACATCATATTAGATATTGTCCATATAGAAATGGAACCTATGTGCTAAAACCAAATGAGAAATTAGTTTGATTGCCTAAAGCACTTATCTCTTATAGAAATCTTGCTATGTCTACTAACAAGTTTGGACTTAAGATCAACTGGGTACCATCCATGCAAGTATAATTTTATTTTTATAGGTTTATAGGAGATAAAGGAGCAACCTATGGTTCCTAGATAGTGGTTGTTCTCACCACATGACTAGAAACAAGGTAATAAATTTATCTTTCTCACACCAATCACAAGAGGTAAAGTTACATTTGGAGACAATGTTAAAGGAAAGGTAATATGTATAGGTAAGGTTGGTAAATTACCAAATTGTCATATTGATGATGTCTTATTTGTTGAAGGCCTAAGGCATAACTTGTTGAGTATTATTCAACTTGATGATAAAGGAAATGAAGTAATTTCTAATTTAAACAAATGCCTAATCATAACTGGCAATGATAAAGAAGTTAAGCTTATAGGAAATAGAATCAACAACATTTATATGATAAATCTTGTTTCAGAATTAAATTTGGACTCCTCATGCCTGATTAGTTTTAATGAGGATTCATGGATTTGGCACAAAAGACTCACACACACTAGCATGGATCTCATTGGAAAACTTTCTAAAAAAGTTTTAAGTCCCATAAATTAGAGTTAAACACAAATAATAATGGGATCTTGCCCTTATTCCTTTAGAGGAATATGTATACACCTTATTATGAATCTATTTTCTTTAAAAGATAATGTAGCAAATTGATTTCTTTAAAATTTAATTGATAAACTATGTAAATAGCATATCAATATATTGAATTAGTGTTATGTAGATTGTGAAATATATTAGAATTGATTATCAATAATAAAATGTAAAAGAGTAGGAGAAAAGGCAAAGAGAAAAAGCAAACAAGACCATAATTTTTAAAGTGGTTCAACTTCACCTAAAACAACAAATGAAGTCTAATCCACTTGGATAATCCTCAACTAGATCAGTACTTCAATTAAAAGAAAATAATTAGGATTAATGAGCTGTTAAAATGCTAGTACAATATACAAGAAATACAAAAGAATTTCCAAGGATCTTGCTAACCTAGAAGTTTTAGCATAGGCTCTTTTATAGTTAAACAATATTTCTACCAAAACCTTGAAATCTCAAGAATAAAAACAAGATTGAGATAAGAATACAATACCAAATTGAGAACAACTCTCAATTACCTTTATGAAATCTACAAAATTTGATCTTCAATATTTGATTTAGAAAAAGAATGAGGAAGGAGATAATCTTGTAAAGCACTAAGACTTCTCTGATTTTCATAGTTGAAAGAGAAAGAATAAGATGTAATTATACAAAACTTGAAGGTAGTTGAGGCTATTTATAATTGCTATAATTGACTTTAAGAAAATAACTAACTTTTAGCTCATGAACCGATTCAGAGTGGTTACAACTAATGAATTAGTTTGGTAATCGAATCTCAGTCTGTTGTAAACAGATCTTGAATCAATTACTAAATTAATTTAGGAAAATTTCCTAACTTTCGGTAAAAAGAATTTTTGAAAAACTCACTTCATGAATCGATTGATGAATTGATTATGATATGATTTTCACAAGTTCTTCTAGGAATCGATTTGTGAATCGATAGTTAGTGTAAAAAATAGTTATAAAATTTGTACTTGTGAAAGATCATTTAATAGCTTATTTGAAAAATATCTAATTTTTCTCTCTTCAAATGATCTATTCTTCCTGAAAATATTAGCTAAAAATATTTGAATTTGTGAAGATCAAGTTGCTTTGAATTCATTTACAAAGGATCCTAAGAAAAATAAAGTCCTAGATCTAAAGTTAGATATCTTGAATCACGAATTTTGAATCTTTGAATTTGTAAAATACATAACAAACACTAAACCATATAGTTAGATACAAAACTTGTTTATGAACTAAAATTTTTTTTCAGCATTAAAATTGAGGAAAATGTGTGGCAAGGATAACCTAGGCTAATAGAAAGATCTAGTGCTGGGATTACCAAAATTGAATTACATCAAAGACATAATTTTTTATGCATGCCAGAAAGGGAAACAAGTAAACTCTTCTTTGAAGTCGAAGAATATTGTTTCAACTTGAAAACCATTGGATTTACTTCACATGGATCTGATTGGGTCGTCTAGTATCAGAAGTCATGAAGGAAACTTCTATGTCTTAGTGATTATAAATAACTACTCAAGATTCACATGGACCTTATTTTTGTCTCATAAAAATCACACATTTGAAGCCTTTAAAAAGAGGGCAAATGTGATCCAAAATTAAAAAGGGTACTCTATTATTAGTGTAAGAAGTGATCATGGAGGTGAATTTGAAGACAAAGATTTTTTCTAGTTTCTATGAGATAAATGGTATAAACCATAATTGTTGGTATCGAAAGGTGATAGAAAACAACTAAAATCTTTCCCTTATTCCTATTAGGGAACTTTATACTCTTTATAAAAACTAAATCAATGTAATAGCTAATTCAAATTTGAATGCAATTGTTAACTTTAATTAGTATGCACGACAAATGTCTTTCTTAATCAGATTATGCAATTAACAATTAATTGTATTAGCAGAAGATGGATTACAGCATTAATTGTAGAATCAAAAATAATGAATATAACAGAGTTCATGTAAAAAAAAAAGGAATTACGGAATTTAATGTTGCAAAAATTCATAATTATAAAATCTATGACTTTGCAAGAATATAAATGCAGAATTTAAAAAATTGTGGCACAAATTTTTAAAGTGGTTTAACTTGAATTGAAGCCATAATTCAAATATACTCAACTGGATAAATACTTAACTATATGATTGCATTTATTAACTAAGCATAGGAATTTAACAGGGCTCTTATCGACTAGTTTTACAACAAGAAATTAACAGGCTCTTATAATACCTAAAATACAAAAATTCTAAATCTTACCTAACTATGATCAACCTCACAGCTAAGAAGATATAACAAGAATCAATGCACCTCCTACAAATTGCAATCAACCTCACAATTCTAAAAGGATGTAAAGGGAAAATCGACCTTTTCCTTTGTGTCTAGATTCTTAACCCTAGAAATCAAAAGAATAACAAAGATTGAGTTTAGAAACACAATACAGTTAAATTAAGATTTGAAACTCAATTAACTAAGTAGAAATTACTTTCAAATTGCTTAAGATTTGATAAAATCATTCAATCTAGGTAAGGTGAGAAAGTCAGGTGCAAGCTCTGTGTTTTGCTCTCTTTCTATAGCACTGAGTTATGAAAGTTATGTTTTGAAAACCATGCATTAATCAAATAGTTTTTGCATTTTAGTTCATTTTTTATCAATATATTTGACAGAAACTTTCAAAGGCCAAAATTTTTCACTTTTTTAAGTCATTTTGGGTCACAATTTTTGGCAATAAACTTATATTGATTAAATTGTTTTACATTTCTATCTACTTTTTTTTTTGCATGTTAGTCAATTTTTTAACAATATTTTAAGCAAGAAAAAGCTTTAAAGATAAAATCCTTTTTCATTTCAGTCCATTTATTATAAACATTTTGTGAAACAAAACTTTCAAACATCATAATTTTTTAATCTTTCATTTTTTTTTGCATGACAATTTTGTGCAAAAAAATCTAAAGATAAAAATATTTTGAGTTAGAAAATTTTTAATAACAAAATCTCTTTTTGCATTTCAATCCACCTTTTATGAGTATTTTATGGAAAAAACTTTTGAACATCAAAATTATTTTTTCTTTTAAATAGTTTTTATTGACAATTTTGTGGCAAAAACTTTTTAAGATCAAATCCTTTTCTATTTATATCAATTTTTTTTTTGTTCTAATAATATTTTCAACCTAAAAATTTTTAAGGATAAAATTTTCTTTGCATTTCAATCCACTTTAATGAATACTTGATGCTGAAAAAAGTTTCAAGGATCAAATTTCTTTTTGATTTTTATCATGTTTTGGGGTGAGAATTTTAAAAAAAAATCTTCAGTAACCAAATCTTTTTGCATTTCAATTTATTTTTTGTGATTATTTTAATCTAAAAGAATTTTAAAAAATCATATTTGCCTTTGCATTTTAGTCCATTTTTTGTGAATCTTTTGGGGAAAATATTATAAAGATAAAGTATTTTTTTCCATTACAATCCATTGTTTGTGAACATTTTGTGACAAAACTTTTAGAGATTAAAACCTTTTACTTTTTAATTCATTCTTAGCAACAATTTTTTCCTTTTCCAAAAACTGCATATTTGTCAAATAGTTTTTGCATTTCAGCCCCTTTTTTTGTCAAAATATTGTGACAAAAACTTTCAAAGATCAAAATTTTTTAACTTGTTAATTCATTTTGGATCACAATTGTTGACGATGGATTTCAGTTAAACCCAAATCCAGCCAACAAAAGGGGGTTCTTTCAAGACCCAAGCTATTTCCTGGCTATTGAGGCAGTAAGTGATGAGAGACAACAGGAGAGAGAAAGAGAAGGAGTGAAACACGAAAGTTTAATGTGGTTCAGCTAAATTTAAGCGGCACCAGACCCTATGGCCACAAAGATGTTTTTATTAATCTCAATGAGTCTTTACAAGGCTTTAGTGATGGTTACCGATAGAGTTTCTAGTAGTGTTCTCTTCCTTTACCTTTTTTTATACAAAGGTTCTAGCCCCCAATTTATAGAAGCATGGAGGGGTATAATTGGAACTAAGTAAACTGTACATCTATTACATCAAACATTAAATATACAAGACTGCCTAGAGCATTGTAAACTAACTTCTGTAAGTTGCTTTCTGTGTGTGGGGCCCAATGGTTGTGTTTTGCAAAATGGTAGTGAAAGTTGCCTAGTAGCCTTATGCTCGATCTCAGCAAGCTTCTGGCTATGTAAGACTACATCCTAGCAAGCTAGAGCTCACACTTTAAGACTGTTATTGGCTCACGACCTCGAATTCATTCAGCCAGTAAGCTCGGGTCTTTAGTGAGTTGAGGCTCTTTGCATAATTACCTCATGGTCTACTATGTTCATTTCTTCTGCCATACTTGGCTCCTTCTAGGCTTTTCCCAGCCCACTCAGTAGTGCCAAATTCTACTGATAATATTAGCACCTTAACTCTCAATTCACTTCACAAATTGGGAGTTAGACTTCTACTGGTAAAAGGTCATTTTACTGTGATATCCCGTAACTCTGGCCTTTATCTGGCACATTCATTTTCCTTCGCGAGACATGACTTCAATGAACTAGGGCCTTATGGAACTTAGAAGATAGTAAGGATAAGTTTCTGCCTTTGGATCCTTATTCAGCCCATTTCAGCTCAAAAATTGGAAGATATTTTTAATCTCAACCATAGATGACTATGCAGTCAAAGTCTTTTGGATTAACTTACCATTTCATTTTTCCAGGCAACACACGTTTATGGTCATCAATGTGCTAGCCTCATTTTCCTTCAAATCATTAAATGAGAGTGGTTAGGAGTTCCTTTCAGACTCTTTGGCAAGACCAAGATGAGTCTATTTAAAGCATAAGGAGCTCTTTTCTTCCTTCAAAAAGTGGTCAAATGGAAGTTTTAGATAGACCTCTTGATTTCATGATACCTTCCAGGTAAGGCATGTATGGTCTGTTGCATAAAAGCTTCAAAGAAAATACTTCTCTGGCAATGTAGAGAATCTCATACGGATCTTGGATTATGTCCTCACAACTGTAAGGTTTCTCCTTTTTAGCCATTCTAGCAGGCTTTTTCCTGATTTTGGGAGCAATACTGAGGAGAGGCTTGCTATTAAGGAAAGAGGCTGGAAAAAGAAAGTTGGGGACTTAAGCAAGCTCACAAGTTTCCAATCGTCAAGGGTTTGTCTCTTAGTGGTTAACCCTCTAATTGGTGGGAGCTTTTCCCTTGATAATCTTTCTTCTAGAAGAAACTAGCTATAGCTTTCTTTGACCTATAGTTTGACTTTTTCTAATGTAAATGTACCTTGCTGAAGCTTTTTAATGAATAAAATTTCTTCTTTTTCAAGCATTTGGTTGTTCCTCCTACAATTCATAGATGATAAATATTAATTTTACACATAAAAATAACTAAATAGCCAATTGGCAATACTTCTTAATCAAGAAATAAGCTTAGGTTAAGTATATTGAATGTGAGTGATATATCAGTAAGTGATAGTGTTAGTTTAAATAACCACAAGCGCATGGCGTAGCTGTAGTAGAGAACCAGCGAATAGGGGTCAATCCCACAGGGAAGTCTTGCTCTTTTCAATTATTGGAACTTTTACACTTTAACTATCCAGATTTATCGAAGAAAGGAGAAAGTAGTGGGAAATAGAAAAATAAAAAAGAATAAAAGATGATGATTTAAAATGTAAAAAAAATAAAGAGGTAATTAAGGAAGATAAGAATTATAAAAAGACCTAGGATTAGGAATTACCTCACCTTATGATTCTTTAGCAAATAATATAAAATTTTCTTATTTTAATTATTCAGGCAATTGGGGTTAATTTGGCCTTTATTAATTACTAGCCTCTTTCGAGATCTTAATAATCGTACCTAATTTAATCTAATACCTACTTTCATAGATTA
>JANHAO010030011.1:0-10249 GCA_026873985.1 Saraca asoca | reverse complement strand
ATGAAAATAGGTTTTCTTCTTATTTTTGAAAAAAATCTGAAAACAACTATATACAAAAACAAGGGAAAATAACATTTTACTGTTTTCTGAAAACTGTTTTTTAGTTACACGTTTATAAAACAGTTTTTGAAAACAGGCTGTCAAATAGATTTTTTTTATTTTCAGAAAATAGAAAAACAAAAAAACTGTTTTTAAAAACAAAAAAACAGACTTCCAAACAAGGCCTTAGATTTCTCTACACATAAGGTAAAACATCCTCAAAGCCACATTGAAAAAAGTCAAATATAAATTTGTGCAAAAGCATTACATAAGTGTTAAATTATTATTGCATTATGGGTGTTGGAGGATATTTTAAACTTGTGTGTTAAGTTATATATGAGATAAAATTGATTGTAAAAATTAAAATCCAACTATCCTAAATTAAATGGGACTGTGTACAATTTTTTCTAAAGCATTGTCATTATTAGCACAAAAAGTGAACAAATAAAAAATTATCAATCTTTCTTCCTATCTCCCATGTCTACAATGGTTCTTATTCAGGGTTAGTTAGTACTTTTAGTATACTTCTTTAGTCAATTCGCAATGACTTATTTTGGCATATATCATTTATGGATACCAAGTGGGATTTAGGTTGATTACATGGTGCACTTCTCATGGATGAAGTGGAGTTAGTATTTGCATGAGGTCTCATATTAAATTTTCCAAGTCTGGTTGTCTATCAAAAAACATTTTATATAATTGAGATAATTCACTGTATTGTGCAATTGGAAATAATAAGTTTTGAATATTTCCCAGAATTATACATGAAAATTAATGTATGGTTTTGTTATGGCCAATCATATATAGGGTATGTGGCCACTTGGAACTATTTGTATAGATAGATTAACCTTACTTTTAATTTATACATTATGTGTATTATATGACAAAAGCAACAATGGTATCATTAAAGAACCAAGATTCCTGACAAGATAGGATAAGAAGCTATTCTTAATTCCAAAACTTTTTGCTTCTTATTTTTCTTAAAAATATCATATTTGTGTAGGAAAAAACTAATTCATGCCATTTTATTAAAATTATTAAATGTTTGAAAAACTAATGCATTAATAAACTTGAATTGAATGTTTTGGGTGGATTCATGACCATCGATGTGAAAGCATTTGTCTATCTTCTTTTGTAATGAGATTGTCTTTTTGGGTATTGGCATGAGTTAAATTTTGGAAAGGAATCCCTAATTTTTTTTCTCTTTGTAATGTAGATGCTTGCCAAAGAAATTATAATGGATAGCTTACTTTCTTTTTTAACACAAGAGACCTTTAGCATTGAAATTGATGGTGCTGCAATTTCACAAAACATAATCTGAATCTTGCTTTTATTTGTAATCCTTCAATTATTATTTATAGAAGTCACTTTTTAATGAATCTTTTGACGTAGATGCTATATAGTGGTTATTATTTAGTGTGGCATATCTCAATAAATTTATGTTGTATCAATCATTTTATACATTCTTGTCCTTAAATTTGTTTTTCAAGTAATGATTCTAGTGAAATGCTAAATCTCTACAATGATATTATACATTGTTGAATTGTGATAGACATACCCTAAATCCTACAAATGAAGATGTTGTCACGGATGAAGAGGAAGATTTAGGGATTTTTTCTTTAATTTTTTAGAACTTTTAAGAATATTTAAAACTTTTTAATATTGAATGTAATAAGTTGATTATATTACTATTGTGGGCTTTTTAAAAGTATGCAATCTACATGTGATGTGATTGTTTAATTTGGTATAGGGGTCTTTTAATTAAATATTAATTTTCTCTATCATGTCAAATTTTTTGATGTCCCTAGATATCAGAAAAAATTGAGTTCGCAAATGAAAGTGTATTTTTTTTATGAATATGGACATTGGAAAAGATGATGTGGCGTTGTCATATCAGCAATTTTGACATTTGTATCCGTCGGAAATGTCATATATATATGACATTTCATCCACCTTTTCTGATGTCCTTAGGCATTGAAAATGTTACATGTCATCTAATTTTCGACGTCTATGAATGTTGAAAAAGGCATTGAAAATTTCCGATGCCTACGGACATTAGAAAAAAATTTCAATCAATGTTTTACTTATGCTTGCTATTTGTTAGAAATCCATTGGAAATAGTTTATTTTTGACATTTTTAGACATAAAAATTAGTGATTTTGTTGTAGTGATGACTTTAGTAATGTTTATGATGAGATGCTATTAGTCATTCATTAATACAAATGAACTCATGAGGAACATTTTAATGCTTTCTTAGATGGGAAATTAATCAAAATTGAGATCATTGGACCAAAATTTTATCCTTTCGGATCTTGATTTTGAGTTCAACCTTTTGACTTATATTTATTAGCTTTTAGTTCCTAGCAATTGTCCATTCCAACTTTAGTTTGGCTTTCCGCAAAAGAAGAAGATTTTTCCCTTTCTTAAATGGAATGCTTATTTCCATTGATTTTTGACATCTCATTTTTATTTTTTGGCTTAATTCCATTTTTGGTTCCTATAATATTCATTTTGTTTGCATTTGGTCCATTTAAAATACAAAATTCTATTTTAGTCTATTTAACATTAAAATTAGAACAATTTTGGTCATAGAAACTAACTCGTTAAATTATTAACGAGAAAGTTGATGCGGCCTTTTTTTTCCCCAACATGACGTTTGACAATATACCAACTCATTTCCAAATTAGAAGTTTTTTTTTTCCAAATTAGAATATGTAGTTGCTTTTTTTGGCCCCAAAATTCCGTCTTGAATTCACAGCTAAATCAAACCTTATTTTTTCAAAAAAATTGAAGATACCATCTTCTTTGTGTGACTCCTACATCCCTCAATCACTAAACTCTATCATTTTGTCATCAACTTTCCACATATTAATGGACGACCTGTGATGATTATTATAAATTTTTGCCATATCAAGCTGTCTTATGCAAGAATCAAGAAGGAAAAAGCAACCTAAGTGGCCTAAGTATCTAAACTTCACTCCAAACTTGTTCATTCAAATCAAACAACAACACAAGACTTGAATAGATAAATCTTTCATGGAATAATGTTGAAGACAAGGTAGATAAGGAATTGCTTGAACTAAAATCAGCACGGAGAGGAGGTCCAAGTTTCCAATAATCCAAATTAGAATGGTAAATTTCTAGTGACAAATTGTCTTTGATGTCAATCAAATTACCAATCAATCTCATTCCATCAACAACTATGAATATAAGGGAGTTAGGCCCATCACTAAAAACACCTAGAAAAGGATTAATCTAAGGAAAATTGAACAAAGTGGTGGCACACAAAATTGTATTGAGAACTTAAGCGTAGCAAAATTTAGGGGTTGAAATAAAGAAAAAGTCATTAGTTCTAATGAAAGAAGTATTAGGTTGCTACTACTCTTATTGATTGGGGAAATTGGGAAGATAAAGCCAAAGGTTGGGAATAGGGTCAAAGGCCAAAGTTCATTATTCTTGGAAGAGATAATATAAATTTATAGAATATAACATCTTCATCGTCTAACTAATCTTGTTGGAAAAAAACCTTTTAATTTGGAAATGAAATGCAAATTATTAAATATAGCTGCATTATTTGTATATTTTTGTATTATATGTTTAATTTATCCTTTAAGCTAAGGCATTATCAATTCTATTTGGCAAGGTGCCACTTATATTCAAGAGAAAGATAGGGTCTAGAATGTCTATTATTAGTGATAAACTCTTCTCCAATAAGGGTAGTAGAGGAACCTGCAAGATAGCAACAAAGTCAAGAGGATGATGGATAGAAGTCCACTCTGAACCCTCTAATGCTTAAGTCAGTATAAGATTTGGGGTGGTAAAGAGTGAGAATTGAGAAGAAAATATGGGTGTGAGGACATAACTAGGTATTTATAATGTTAAGGGTGAAACCTTAAAGGTTGTAGTTGAGTCATAGGTAGTGGTCTACATAGGAATAAGTATCTGGTTCTTTAGACTAGGGTAAAATAAGTTGTTATCACAAATGATAAATTCTTTTCCATAGGGGGTAGTTGAGCCACTTGCAAGACAATAACAAAGTTAGACGATTGTGAATGGAGGTTCACCATGAACCTTTCGATGCTTAAATCAATAGGAGTTTTAAAGTGATAAAGAGTAATAATGGTGTAGAAGAATAAGTGTGTGAAGACATAACTAGGAATTTAGAGTGTTACGAGTGAAACGCTAAGGATTGCAGTTGGGCCTTGAGTAGTAAGCCAAATAGGGATGGGTAGGTGGTTTTATAAATCAAGATAAAATAAGTCGTTATCACTCGTCCTTCACTTCTTACCAAGGGAATGTTTGAAGAAAGTAGTTATACAAAGACATCTTATGATGCTTAGGGCTTGTATATTAAAATAACATCAAACATTTGGGCCTATAGGCTAGTGGGTGAATGATGTCTACATTTAATACTGAGTGAGTGATTATAAGGCTTGTTCATATAGCTTAACCTAGCAACTTTCTTGGTGGTCCCTTTTGTTGAACTCTATTGAAGGCAAAGAAGGGCTAAGAGCTAGTGATTATTCGATAGAGTGCTATTCTCTAACATACAAAGCCTCATTGATGTCCTTCAATGGCGGGGAAGAGCGTAAGAGAAATTATAGTTTATCATCATGTTTTATTGTTGTTTGCTTTTGTCTTGGGCTCTAACAACTTTTTGTCTTACTATTATATTTATGGAAACTAGGTCTTAAGGCCATGATGCGATGTTGTGAGGCCCTAACAGCCTAATGTACATTTATATCTTGATAATTGTCATTATTTTATGTTGCGAGATTCCAACTTAATATTCACCTTTCACTGATCTGTTCTAATGGTAGGGAAAAGAGCAAGAGAAGTTATCATTGCTATATAACTGTTTTCTAATAACCTTTATGGTTCGCTTTGCCAAGGTTACCATTCAACATGTAAAGATCAAAGATGCTAACAAATTTTGATCTTTAAGATTTGTAAAATAAGAAAATAAATGTCTAGATTCAGGGCTTCGTAGGATACTCCAACAGCCAAGTTAGTAACATTGTGAGAAAATGTAAAAATGAGAGTGAGAATGAAGAGTGAACACCCTTGTAAAGGTTACATACCATGGTTTATATAGAGAAATGGTGTATACATGGGTGTTTTGGGATTGGGCCTATTTAACTACTCCTCGACTTAAAGTGGTCTTGAGATTGTCACCTTCAAGTGGCTTGCTTATTACAGACCATTGTAAGTTGCCTTATTGGATCTAAACTCACTTGATTTTCTTTTAGGCTAAGCAATCAATCATAGCCCAAGACACATTTATTTTAGGCTATGTCATTTGTCCCCTCCCCTAAGTGAGGTTTGTCGAGCGTCTACTAGGAGATTATTAAGCTTGATTCTAGTTGTGCAATTAAAATTATGAGAGTTTTTTATGGTCTGAGTATCTATCATCTTATGTTTAGGGCTTATAGTGGTTCAACTGTATGCTTATAGCTAAAAATTTGATTTTCAAGAGATCTGTTTGAGGCTTTGTATAGTATCAAGGAGCTATTCAGGCTTGACTTAATGTCAAGGGGTTATTCAACCTAAATTTGATATTGACGGAGCCATTCAGGCTAGATTTCATTTTGATGAGGTCCCTCAACCTGAACTTGATACTAAAGGAGCCTTTTAGGCTAGATTTAATGTCAAGGAGGTCACTCAACTTAAATTTGATACTAAAAGATTCATCCAAGCATTTTTAGTACTAAGGAACCTACTTGGGTTTAATACAACATTGAAGAAATCGCTCGAGTTTGACGTAGTTACCAAGAGAACTACATGGGTTTTTTCTTTTCAATATCAAGAAAACTACTTAGGTTTGATATGGCACTAAGGGAACTACTCAAGGTTGATGTAGTTACTAGGAGAGTTGCTTGAGTTTTTTTTAGTATCAATTGTTAACGAATCTGCTTGGGTTTGATGTAGTTACCTAAGAAGCTACACGAACTTTTTAGTATTGAGGGATCTGCTCAAGTTTTAGATAATACTGAAGGAACTACTCAAGTTTGATATGGTACCAAGGGAACTATTCAAGCTTGATTTGGTACCAAGGGAACTACTTAAGTTTGACATAGTTACCAAGGGAGCTATTCCGATTTTTAGTGCTAAGGGATTTGCTTAGGTTTGATGTAGTTATCGAGGGATCTGTTCGAGCTTTTTAATATTAAAGGATCTGCACAAGTTTCAAACAATGCTAAAGGAATTGCTTAGGTTTGATATGTTACTGAGGGATTTGTTCATGTTTGACATAGTTATCGAGGGAGTTGCTTGGGTTTTGTTATAGGCATTTTCTGTTTCTGCAAGATGGGCTGGCAAAGGCCCATAACAAATTAAGTGTAAGAGAAAAGTGTTAAGCTCATTAAGCCACTATCTACATGAGTAATAGAATGAGGTAGAGTCCCAGCTTGCTAAGGAATGAGATCCAGCTTGCATAGCTGGAATTTCGCTATACGCGAGCTTGCATTACCAAATGTGAACTCATAAAATTCATCCTGACTGACGATGGCTAGCGATGACCCCAGATAGTCCTAGCTTGCGGACATTGCATCTCACTCAGCAAAGAGATTGTTAAGGGAAGCCTTGAAGCAGCGACCCTCTTAGACCTAGTTTATGGGATCAGCCTACAAGAAACAGTACTATGGGCCTACCTACAAAAAGCATTCTACTAAAGTCAATCACCAGTCTACAGAAGATAATTTATAGTAGTCTAGATTGTCTTGTATATTTATTTTGATATAACAAAAATACAAACTGAGTAATTACCATTGTAACCTCCCCCGCCTCTATAAATAAAAGGAGGGAAATCATTGTAAGGGGAGAGCGAAGCTAATATAATAAAACTTTGTAGAAATTTCTTTAGATAAATACATTACCGTGAACGTAGGGACCAGTACTGTCTGGTTTTAGCCGAACTACATTAAAAGCCCTTTGTGTATTTGTTGCTTTTCCTCTAATCTTGTTCTTCATCTTTGCTTGTTCAACCAGAAGATAGTTTGAGTCCTAAAAGAACCTCTTAGGTTGGTTAGATTCTAGCATAATCGAAATTCACTGTCAACATTTTGGCGTTGTCTATGGAGACTCATCTACTCTCTGGTTAATCTCTTATATTCTGGTTGATCTCTTGTATAGCTGTAATGGCAAGAGGAAGAGCCACCAAGGCTTCAAACACACTGGTTGGTCCCTCCGAAGGTCATGTGTGCACAACGAACTCCTCCACTGCCCCTGTCATAGGCGTTACTTCTGACTTGCCCCTAGCCAACTTTTTTCAACTTGTCACAATTGCCAATGGCACTGATGAAGTGCGAACCTGGCTTCAGTGCTAGGAAAGACTAGAAGATATAATGGGGAATTGACTAGAGCAGTCACAATGCTAGCATAAGAACAAGCTTAAGGTGTGCAAAGGCAGACTACGGTCATTACACGTACTAATGTTCCCCAACAGCAAGAAGTTGGGTGCTCAAGTAGAGCTCACCAAGAGCAATCCACGAGTCGTTGCTCCCACAACCAAGAAAGGCAAATGGGCCAACACTCTACTTGTTAGTAGATCGAGGCCTAAGGCCCAACAATGGAAGAATTATTAAGCGACTAAGAGTGTCCACGGCCTCAAGGCAACCAAGCTTGTTCTAAAGAGAGATCATCATTCTCTATAAAGATCGAGACTCAGCCCCTCCCTTTCAAGCTCAAAGTCCCCACAATTCTACTATACAATGGGGACACTGATCCTTATGACCATCTGGACACGTTCAATGTTCAGATGGATTTGCAAACGGTTGATCCTCTGGTCAAATGATAAGTTTTCCCAACTACACTAGGAAGTGTACCTTTGGCCTACTTCAGAAGTCTCTCAACTTGCTCAATATATAACTGGGAAGAGTGCTAGCAGAAATTCATCAGCTAATACCGAGCATTAAAGAGGCAGTTCGTGCCCCCCTCCCACCTCGTGATGGTCTTTCAGCATAAGCATAAGTCGCTGAAGGATTATATTACCAGGTTCAGACTTGAAACTAACTCGATAGAGAATCCATCTGAAGAAATCATTTTGGCAACAATCTCCTTGGGATTTCACAAGGATGGAAAGTTGTACAAAAGTCTATACAAGTCCCTGATGAAGGATTTAACGAAGTTTTATGAACGAACTGCTGTTGTATACTAAAATTGGCCTCGTGAGGACGAGTCCCCGAGGAAACGAAGACCAGTCCTCACGCTTCAGCAAGAAGCTTTTGGGGAGTTTCGGTCGAACTAACAGATAACAACAACGGTAAAGTAATTACAAGTGCCAAACCCAGCATCACTCGTCACGATACAACGACGCTGCGAAATACGGTCTGAGGAACCATACCCCAGCGACAATGTGACTCAGCAATAAGAGTTCAAGGGTCGACTCGGCATAATAGTTGATCGCTCTACTCGCACTCGCTCCCTCTCTATGATGACCCTCACAACGTCTCCAATGCAAGGAACTCTCGCTTGAAATAGTAGAATATCTTGCCCGACACGGTAACAG
Organism: Saraca asoca; assembly: GCA_026873985.1. NCBI lineage: Eukaryota > Viridiplantae > Streptophyta > Magnoliopsida > Fabales > Fabaceae > Saraca > Saraca asoca. The sequence goes on along the minus strand of JANHAO010030011.1, from coordinate 1,704 downwards.
CTATAAGCCTATATGTCGGCCTAAGAAGCCTACTCCCACAACCTACAGCCGAAATGTGATCTTTTCATTGTCTATTCTCATTTATTTGATGTAACACAACTGTAGCTAGCAATTAATGCATATAAACACTCCTTCCTCTATAAATAGGATTGCATTGTTAGCAAGAGGAAATGGGCAATCTTGTAAGCAGGATTCCTACAAATTATTCAGTATCAATAAAATTTCCACCGTGGACGTAGGATCCGGTACCGTCCGAATTTAGCCGAACCATGTAAAAAACCACCGCACCTCATTCTCCTGGCTCTTCTTTCACAACACTTCAAAAGCGGTATTGATTCCCAGAACTCACATCCAATTGACTGAAGTTCTAGTCTTCTATACAAACCGAATTTCACCGTCAATATTTTGGCATCGTCTGTGGGGAGTCATCCACTCTTTGAAGTCTCCACTACTGTTCAGCAATGGCCCGAGGGAGAACAACTCGGAGTTCTACAGCTCTAACATCTCAACACACTATCACACCCGAGATGCAAGAAGGGCAGACACCTGATCAATCCCCATCAGCCCTGGAAAACACAGTCAAAGAGTTGGCTGAAACTATTAAGGCACTTGCCCAAGTGCAAGCACAAAATGCCCAAATATAAGCAGAGGTCATGGCGCAACTCCAACAACTTTGAGAAGAAGCTCAGAGAACAGCCCGCGATGATCGTGATAGCCAGTGACTGGGGGGCTCGCAACGTGCGGAAATCTCTGCCCCCCAGCATGAGAGCCAGCATCCGGTAATGGACGAGGTTCTCCAAAGGCTGAAATTACTTGAAGAGCACCCGCAGCCTCAGAATAATCAGACACGATATGAGGAAACCTTGCTATTTTCTGTGGAGATTGAGAAGCAGCCTCTCCCACAGAAACTCAAGATGCCCGCCATCTAGCTATACGAGGGGAACAACGACCCAAATGATTATCTGGACGTGTTTAACACACAAATGGACTTTCAAATGACCGAACCCTTGATGAAGTGTCGTGCCTTTTCTGCCACATTAGGGGCGGCACCTCGCGCTTGGCTGAGATGCTTCCCCGCATGCAGTATTGGCAGCTGGGAGGATTGTCAGAAGAAATTCATTGACCAATATCGAGCACTAAAGAGACAACTCGCACCTCCCTGCCACCTTGCAATGATTTTCTAATGCAGGGACGAGCCACTCAAAGATTACATGGCTCGGTTCAGACACGAGGCCAATTCCGTGGAAAACCCCTCGAAGGAGAGCATTTTGACAGCCATCTCAGCGGGACTTCACAAAGACGGTAAACTATACAAAAGCCTCTACAAGTCCCCCGCTCGAGATCTCGCTGAATTCTATGATCGGGCGACCAAACAAATAAGATGGGAAGAAACCTTCGAAACGGAGGAACCCAAGTGCAAAGTAGGCCAAAGTGGTCCAGCAGCGAGCAAAAAGAGGAGCGGTGAGAATCATGGCGACCCTACTCCTTATCTCGCAAAGAAGGCAAAACCTCAGCAGCCCAGAGACCGCTTCGAAAGCTACAGCATCTTGACAGATGCACAGGACAAAATCTTCGTCGCAGAAAGGCATAACGAGGACTTTGGAAAACCTCGGCCAATGAGGATACCCGCCAAGTCCAGGGATCAGAACAGATTTTGTGCCTATCACCACGAGGCTGGGCACACCACCTCAGAGTGCCATGCTC
>JANHAO010030010.1:0-10245 GCA_026873985.1 Saraca asoca | reverse complement strand
GATTGCTAACTAAGGCATATTCTGTGACCTACTAGGCATTCATTTTGACAATTATTTAGTTTGCTAGTTGAGGCACATTCATTTTAATCTAAGTGTAATTGTGTGTGACCTACTGGCATTCATCTTGACAAATATTCATGGTTTGCTAATAGAGGTATTATCTATGACCTACTGAGCATTCAACTATGGAGACTAAAAAGAATAAAGCTGGAACATTATAAAGATTTTTTAAGGAAAGACCTCTTTCAATAAGGTAAAATTACAGATGAAAGTTCATAGTCACATTGAAAATTAATTGGCCAGCAGTCATGGCCTAAGGAGTTTAGTCCTTAGAAGTTGTGCTTTGGTGGGCTTGAGGGTCTACATGCAAGATGAGTAGGTCATCCATCATTTGATCATCAGTGGTTTCCACAACCTGTGAGCTGCTCTCCTTTTGGATTGCACCTTGAGCTGGAGAAATTTCATTTGTGGACCTTGCACTTTTATTGGAAGGAGTAGCCTTTATGGCTTCCTCGAAGCCCTTTATGGTTTCAAGAGCATGCCCACCAAAAAAGGAAGAGTCCATTTTCAAGTGCTACTCCCATAAAGTGTATAAGAAGGAGGCGGTGGTTTCAGATTCCATATTTTCTTCTACTTTTGCAACCAGCACAATAATCTCTGCCTTAACCCAAGTGACTTCCTTTTTTCCCAGAGTAACTTCTTCCTTGGTTACCTTATATTTCTTCTTAGTAGCCTTAGCTCACTACACTACCACATCTAGTTTGCCTTTAACTCTTGTTAGCTCATCAATTACTTTATTGATGTTTGATATAAGGCTGGATATGACAACCTTACCATGAGATAGAGCTTCATTAGCTTCTTTTTTGGCAACCTCAGCGTTTCTTATCCTATTCTTCAACTCTAAGGTAGGAGCTTGTCCCTCAGCTTTATTGATCCTAGCAAGCTCTGAAAGATCAAATGGTCTAAGTTAGATAATAAAGAGGTAAAGAACTAAGGTGAAAGGACTTTACTTACTAGCAAGCCATGATGAGCTACATAGCCCATCAATCCCTCACTCGAGCACTCCTTCAATTCCAATGCTTTGGCCCTGGTACGGGGCCATAGGATCAGTTCAATATTCTCCAGAAGAAGTTAAAGTACTCCCTTATCTTTGGGCCAAAACCAAAAGCACATTCCTCAGCCTTGACCTTAAGTGTCACCTAATCTAAAGTAGGAACAACTCCCTTCCCCTTGTCCACTCTTTACTTTTTGATAGGGGGCTCGGATAGGGATGCGACCTCAACTACCTCAACCACCTCAAGATGTGAGGTGGGAACCGGCACCTATGAGGATGCCACAACCAAGGCTAGGAAAGGTTGACTTGCAACAATAGGGCCTACAGTAGCATTAGGAGCTGATGAGGTCATGATAATAGGAGGGTCAATGGACTAAGCAGAAAGAGGGGTTGGTGGCCTTCGAAGGTTGAGCTTCACCATATTTTCATAATCTTAAAAGTTTGCTAGGCCAACCTCCTTAATTTGGGAAGCTCCAATCTCTCTGGTGAGCTCAATGTTTAAAGCTAGAGTAAGCTTGTGTGAATGCAAAAGATCCTCATCAAATTTGAGATCATTTTTAAGATCATCCATAACAGCAAACTGGTTCAATACTTCAACCTCCTCAGCCCTTAATGTTGGCTTCTCCTTATCAACTTCATTTGCAAAATGAAACAGAATGTCAGAATTGAGGAGTGAAATAAATACATGAATTCATCAAGCTTGCATGTCCTTAGCTCACTTACCAAAGTTGTGAAGATAGTGCAAGGACGAGCAAGAAACATAAAGCCAATAGGTTTTGTAGTTCCTCACATTAGGCTTGCACTTGGTATCACCTTACGGCAAAATTTTCTTATACTCAGTCTATCGGGCTGAGAGATAGTAAAGACCATCCTAATGACCTATGCTCTTGATGCTATAAAGATAGTATAGAACCCTTGCAAAAGGTGGTAGGAGATTGTTCCTAAAATAAACAAGTGCAAGGGAGGTGAGCTGGGAGTAAGAATTTGGCATGAGCTAAAAGGGGTAAAGTTTCAGTTTATTCAACAGATCAACAATATAGGAATAAACTAGGAACCTAAGCTTAACAACGAGATGGTAGGTTCTAATAACAAACAAATCCTGAAGGAGGATAAGCTACGAGATCATTAAGGGAAGGTGACATGATATGGTAGTCGTTGGGGAATCAAAATGTTTGAACTATCCCCTTGAGCTTATCAAGGTTGATGGTTGAAATGTGGTGGTTAAACATCATGCGATCTGAAGACCACTAATTGATAGCAACCTCCTAGCTCTAAGTGGGATTAGGATGAATAACAAACCTCTTAGTGACCTCGCCACTTCTGGAGGTCACTTCATCTTCATAACGCATCAACTTCTCACTTCAGAAGGGGGAGCCAGAATCATTAGCACTCCCTACCTGGTGACCTCGACATCTATAAGCTGTCATCTACACAGAAAGAGGAATTGTTAGATCATTTCAAGCAGACCATTCCTAAAAGCTAAAGCTTCTATCTGCTAGACAAGGAATTTCCTATGAAGTAAGTCATAATTTCTTATATAGCAAGTCATACACGTCTTATCACCACATCTAAGACACAAAACACTTAAAACATGGAGGGCTTGACTAATGAGCTCGTTAGGTCGCTAAACTTTGGAAATAGGTAAAAAGTTAGAATCTACAGTCTACAACTTTAAACTATAGGCATTTAATTAAATAGATGGCAAGCCAGTTTCCACAGCCAATAGAATGAGAATAAGCAAGTATATAACAAAATCAATCAACACACAAAAATTCCTAGTAACAAATAAACATGCATCGAACTCTCCAAGGAACAAAGTACTAGAAACTCACAAAATCAGACATTCATGAAAAATAGAAGCATGGAGTCTGAGATAGCTTACTATATCAAAGGAACAAGATGAGTTTTGAGAAGAGAATGATGAGTACAATTGGTTTCTGGCAATCTAAATCCAAAATATTTGATAGCGAACTTGATGAAACGAGAAAATGGAGAATGGTGGTGACTACTCATAAGCCTGAGAGACAAGAAGGGGGCAAAGCGTCAATTTTCAAAAGTAACCAGTAAGAAGGGAAAAAGGGCTTTTCTTACTTTATATAGCATGAATAGCCTCACCATTAGATTTGGAGATCAATGAATTGCCCTTGATTTGACTGTTCAGCAAATAATAAGGCTCAATCATCACCACGGTGATGATTATAGAAACATACGTGCATTAAATGTAGTAATGATGGTACAACTTGGTACTAGTAGCTTGTAATTGTCAACTTTTACGTGCAAACTATAGCTCCTAATTCACAGATCATACTAAGAGTTAGGAGCTAATGTTGTGGGTATTTTTGAGACCACACAAATAGGCTTGTAAAAGCTTAATGGACAAACCTAGTTAATAAAGGCCCAGCTTAACCAGGATTGACGTCACAGGAGCAAGGCATCAGGTCACCAAATGCAAACTCAGGTCACTAGCCAACCAGGGTTAAAGCATCAACCTTAAGTCATTAAGGGTGAGGTCTAGCCCGCAGCTCGGAGCATGCCCTCCCATTTATCAATTCAGAGAAGACTATTCAATTGCTTATTTAATAGGAATATGTTATTAACCATTGTAACTAATTTATGATTAATTTTTGTTATGAAATACATTGTAACACCCCAACTACTATAAAAAGGGCATTGAAATCATTGTAAAGGAGGAGGATAGATAGAATACTGAAAACTCAACAAAAGATTGAAGAAATAATATAACCATGGACATAGGCCTTGCATCTAGCTAAACCATGTTAAAAAGCTCTTGGTGTCACTTGTTCTTTCTCTCTTTCTCTCTCTTCCATGCAAATTTGCCCTCACAACTTGCAGTTTAGGGTGCCAGACTTAGGTTGATCGATTTTAGATGTCAACACCATCAAATTCCATGGTTAGAGTACTAGCATACATATCTACTTTTGTTCTTGTAGTTTTCAAAAAAGGTCTCCCTAAAATTATAGGAGCTGAGTTTCTGGTTAAGGAATCATTAGCCATATTCAAAATGTAAAAATCTGCTAGAAAAATGAAGTCATTCACCCTCACAAGAACATCCTTAACAACTCCCTTAGGGTAAATATTAGGTCTATTTGCTAGCTGAATTATCACACCAATTTCTTTCAATGGTCCTAAATTCATATATGCATAAATGGAAAGAGGCATCACATTAATGGATACACCTAAATTTGGTATGGCTTGTTCAAATCTGGTCTCACTAATGAGATATGGAATGGAAAAGGTATCTGGATTCTTGCATTTCTAGGGTTTTTTTTTTTAATGATAATAGAAACAGTTTCCCCTATGCTTATTTTTTTCATTACCTCTTAGTTTCCTTCTGGTGGTGCACAACTCCTTAAGGAACTTGGCATACCTTAGGATCTAGTCGATCACATCAAGTGGGGGTATGTTTACTTCTACCCTTCTAAAAGTTTCCAAGATACCTTGGTCTTGGTCTTCTTTTTATGCTTTACCAATCTATTTGGTAAGGGATGGGGTGGACAAACTAGTTGAGAACTGCGTGCTTATTCTGAAGTCTCTACCTCTTTTTGCTCTGAAACTGGTTGTTTATCTGTAGTCTCTACTGCCTTGTCATTCCACAACAGTATTGCACATGTATTTTCCATGGGGTTCATCACTATTTGGGAGGGTAATTTGCTTGTAGCCTGATTTTTTAGGTTAAGTATTCTGGTTTTTAATGTTTGAAATTTGGTGTTGATGGTGTTGATGTCCTACTTTGATTGCTAGATGTCTCCTCTGATTTCTTACTGGAATTACAAGTTGTTCTAAGCCATTGTTTTGATCAAAATTTTTAAGGCTTTGGTTGAGGAGGAATTTTGGCTCTATTGTTGCATCTAATTCTAGTTTTGTTGTTGCATTTGATATGGAGGTTGCTGATGGGAATTCTACTATTCAGCTTGGTTGTCATATCTCAAATTGTGATGATCTCTCTAGCTAAGGACGATCTCTCAAATTAGGGTTATATGTGTTAGGATGATCTTTCAATTATTAACTACAACTTGTAATATTTTTCATATGATGGGGATAGAAATATAGGAGACTATTATGACACACTGTAACATTTTTTATTTGCAATAATGCAAGATTTTACAATAGTTAAAAACTATTATCTATAATTAAAATAGGCAACTATTCTGATTTGACATTATGATCGTATTGCAATAGTATTGTGATTCATGCTTAAAAAATTTACGAAAAAATAATCTAATATAATAAAATGATTAATTAAGTAAATGATGGATGTTAGTTTTAAATTTTGTATGATTTAAGATTTTAATTTTCAAGTTTTCAAAGTTGGTGGGGCAAAATCCAACTACTCAAAATTGATGGGATATTTTGCATATTTTTCCAAAAAATTATAAAATATCTTGTTAAAATTGTAGTTTTTCTTAAAGCAGTTGCACTTTTTTCGCTTTACGGAATAATTTGAGATTGTGTTTATAATATGATAACATATTAATTATACACTTGCAACTAAACTTGACTTCCCGCCATTTTCTATTAAAAAAATGCAAGATCTTTATATAAAGTTTGCAACATTTTTTAATTTATTGCGAGTTATACAATTTATACAAAAGGGTTACAAAATATTTTGTAAGAAGATGCAACTTTGTTTAAAAAAGTTGCAATTTTCCCTTTTTGCATAACATTTTTTATTGCAAATTTGAAAGAATTTCTATGAAAATAGTCATTATACTTACACTTTTCAATGGTTGTAATCGCCATAAAAATTTGCAAGTTTATTACTGTATTGTATTCGAACTTTTTTTTTTTGAAAGAATGTACAAGATTTTATATGAAATGATTATTAAATAGCTTTACAACAACTAAAAATTGGTCATAGTTTATTTAAGAAGCGTTATAATGTTTTCATAAAAAAATTGTAAAATTATGTGTTAAAACTTTTTTATAAATAATGATAACATAAATAAAACTTATTGCTACACAAAATTTACCAACTTTAATGTAACATTATTTTAATTTTATATGTCAAATCATATGTAACACAAAAATAAAAACAATCGTTAAGCTTCTTAGAAGAGGCAGTGGTGTGTTTCGTTTATAAAAGAAAAAAGAAAGCTCCAAATGTTACATGCACTGCTAGATTTGCAATTGATTAGAAAAAAAATTTCTTAAATAAAGCCATGTTAATATATTAAATCCTTTTACAGAATAAACAATGAACAAATTCCAATTTTACATAAGATTTATAAGCTTAGCTTTAATATTTTATTAAGACAAAAATCAAATCCTTTTAAGAGAAATATTTTATTAAGAGAAAACTTGTTATATGAGAAAACCGGCTCATTCTGAATGAGCCCACAAACAGTCCTAGGGTGGCAGAAGGACCAGCTAAGGAATCTCTAGACCGCTTTATTGTTGGGTCGCATTGTGAAGTGACCTCACTAGGGGAAGCTCGTGTGCAAAGGAAGGAGCTCGACCTCCCTACTCCTAGAATTGGGCAAGCGACCTGAAGGCTCGCTAGACAGAAGATTAAGTCATGTCATGTCCCAATGGATAAGTGGGGCCTGTTTACAAAAAATAACCTGTAATAGTCGAAAAAGGAAATCAATCTGTATATATTGTCTTGTACATTAAATATTGATGTAACTCATTTACTGTATATATAATTCCTATTATACGCTCCCTTCCTCTATAAATATGAGGAAGGAGCCCCCTTGAAAAAGAAGTCGGACTAAGCCAAAACTCCACCAAAATAGAGATAAAACATTATAACATTGTAAAAATATTATCTCAATAACGCGCTACCATAGATGTAGGGTTCTGTGATATCCGGATTTGATTGAACCACGTTAAATCCTATGTTCTCCTTTTGCTCTTCCCCTCTTCTTTGTTTGTTTTGACATTTCTACTGTACTTGAACCGGATGAAGGTCTGAGATATCAAAGAATCTCCCCATTGGCCGGAGTTTGGGTCATTACCAAAATCTGACGTCAACAAAACTCAAATCCTTTTAAGAGAATAAACAATGAACAAATTCCAATTCTATTGTGTCTTCTACAAAACGAAAAAGAAAAACAAAAAAAAAATTGAATACATTGGATATTGAAACAACAAATAAATAATTCAAGGAATTAAAGAACAAAAATGAAGCAACCACTACGCATCCAATTATGTAACCTTATCATATGAGGTGATTTCATTTCTCGAAGTCTTCTCTCTTGTGACGGCGTTTTAGCAAATCTGCAAAATTAGGAATAAAATCATATTTAATTAAACATCAATTAATACAATCTATTAATTTAATGGATGTAATAATTTAATTATCAACTAATTATATGCTACATATTTTTAACTTACTTTCTAAGGGCATCTTCATTGGTTCCTCCAATTTCCTTGTTTAAAAACACCTATTTCCAAATTGACGCTTGAAATTGGTTTCTTCAATAGCCTTTTCCCAATCTGTCCTAACTTCTCTAAGTTCTCTTTTGTAGCAATTTCAACAGAAGAATCTATACCGATCAATGCATCATCCTATTGACAAATTCAACAAGTTAATTAGTCATGCTTCCTTCAAGATTCTTATACATATAACATTTAAGTCTATGTAATGTTTTTATCTAAATTCGAATGTAATTATCTTCTACATGAAGTGCTTGAGTGATGGTAGCAAGATGAAAATCAACCAAATTGGGATTTTGATTGACTCAAAACATCAATTATGGGAGTGGAACCACCATGGGTTAGCCAATCCAGTAGTTCATTCATTTTTCGATGTCCCAGTGTCTATTGCAATAATTAAAAAGTGACCAATTTCCATTGGCTTGATTGCGAAGAAATCAGGATTATCATTAATGATATGTTTGATTCCTTGATTCATGACATATACCCATGTGTCTTGTCGAGACATCAACATATTTATAGTGTATGAGATCACTGCATTTTTTCAAAAAAAAGTGTGATATAACATATGCTGGTTCACTCAAGAATTATTAATATTATATTTTCTCAATAATTTAACAACAAAAGATATTTAAAAATAAAATTATATTTATAAATTATTTAATAATTATCATCCTAATTGTAATTAATTTATACACGAGTATATTTCAAGGAATTTATCCAATATAGCATATATATATTAAAAATAAATTGATAAAAAAAATCAAAATATTATATTTATTAAATATGCTAAGATATGTAGTTTATATGCTATTACAACTGATTGTCTCTTGGGCATTTGTACTAACATGCCCACCACCACTTAATGTCATTGACCATCATTCCCGATTACATATCACTGTTAACTATCATCTATTATTGTTGACTACCACCTAACTAAATAACAAGAAAGAAAATCATAATTAATATGATTTCATTCCCTCGTTAACTAAACAAATTAAAAAAAAAAATGTTACCATTACCCTTATTCATCTTTATTTGATTTCATTCCCTTTTTATTTTCACAAGTTAAACCAAAAGTTCCGTAAAAACTATTTTAGATTATTCCTAATCAAATAGCCCTTTTAAAGGATGACAACTGCTGATCTACATTTATTGGTTGGTTGTGAAAATTTGGGTGTTTTTTATAAATACAATGCTAAATACCTATTTTATTCTCTCAATAATTTAGTTTGTATCAATTTAGTTTATCAAGTCCAATTAAGTCCCTCTCTTGCTCTTATCCCTTGTTTACCGGGAAATTCTACCTCCATTAAAATTTTTAGCAAAAAAGGAAAAACTTTAATGTATCAATCTTCATATGTACAACCATGTTGAAATTAACGAAAAGCGTTTTTTTTCTATACACCAATTAAATTCCACAATCAGTTCAACCTCAAATCCACAATCCCAAATGACATTTTTAAATTTGTTTTAAATAATTGTATGACACTAATACGTAATTTTAAAATTCTTAAGGCAATAAAACCTCATTTTTCTCATAAAACCCCGCCCCTTGTTGGTATCTTGTTGATTGGAAAGTAATTTGTAAATTTAGGATTGAGATTTCTACTCAAGTGGAGAAGATGAAGATTATTTTTTACAGTATTTTTTATATGATAGGATAGAAATATGGGAGAATATTATGACACACTATAACATACCGCAATGCATAATTTTGCAATGATTAAGAAATATTTTCTATAATTAAAATAGCTAACTATTCTGATTTGACATTATGATCATGTTGCAATAATATTGTAATTTTTTCATAAAAATTTTATGAAAAATTATATAATTTAATAAAGTAGTTAATTAAGTAAATGATGGATATTAATTTTAAAATTTGTATAGTTTAAAGTTTTAATTTTCAAATTTTTAAAACTAATGGGGCAAAATCCATCCACCCAAAAATCAATGGGGGTATTTTGCATTTTTCCTAAAAATTTATAATATATCTTGCTAAATTTGTAGCTTTTCTTAAAACAGTTGCAATTTGCACATTTTATGGAATAATTTGAAGATTGTGTTTATAATATGATAACATCTTAATTATAAACCTGCCACTAAACTTGACTTCCCGCCATTTTCTATAAAATCTTAATATAAAGTTTGCAACAATTTTTTGAATTTATTGCAAGTTAAACAATTTATACAAAGAGTTGCAAACTGTTTCGTAACAAGTTGCAATTTTGATTAAAAAAGTTGCAAATTTCCCTTCATGCATAACATTTTTTGTTGCAAATTTGAAAGAATTTCTCTGAAAATAATCAATTATACTTGCACTCTTCAAGAGAATTGTTAAGATTTAAAGATCGAGGAACTTACCTGGATCAATATATTGTTATGATTTTGGTACAGTGTTCGATCACACGGAAGGAACACGAATCCACGCCTTGAGAACCTTTACTTTGTTTTACTTGTTTGACAAAAAGTGGAGGGATGGAGAACTTCTTTCCTTATGTTTGAAAACAAAGAGAAAAGAGCAACTTATCTTTTCCATTTCTGTTAACATATATCATTTCTTGGACTAGGCTTACTAATAGCCCATGTGAGGCCCTATGGGCGTACTGGGCCCAACGACTCATTTTCAACATCTTCCACTTGCACATAGGGGGCTCACACTCTCTCTCGAGAAACAAAGTAATTCATACAAGTAAACAAGGAATGCGACCAATCATACTGTGAGAGCAATAATGGCTATACAACTGTTAGGAAGATATAGCCACTCTTTTAATTATTGTAATTAGATA
>JANHAO010030009.1:0-10263 GCA_026873985.1 Saraca asoca | reverse complement strand
TTTTGGTGCAGAAGTTATCCATTTAAAATCACTCTCACAATCCCATAACCCTTTATAGGATTAATCAAATGGACTTCTCACCATGAGCTTCATCTTAATTATGCATAAATCATAAATATGAATATAATATGTAATATAAGATGAATATTCAACCTTAAGTATCCAAATCTACAGATCGCTTAGTCATAGATGCAATAGAGCTCAATCAAATTGACTCTAAGGCACCTATATATGACTAACAAAATATGCTTTCAAATCCAAATTATAGAGAAACCAAAAAAAAAAAGTTATTCCTTTGGTGTTTATAGATTCTTCTCTTGGTAGCCATATATATGCAAGTAATAAAATTTGCACTAATATGACAATTGTCATCATAGAATCTATGATTAGAGACACCAAAAAGGATGCTAAATTTTAGCTACAGTGATGAGTAAGTATATTGACATTTAGTACATCTAAACAACCAAACTATTGACATAGATCCATGGAAATGAAAGACTTTTGTATTGATCTTGTGAAATTCTTAACTCTTAATTATTGCAAAGACAAGGACATTATATTGGGTGGCAGTGGCTTATTAAATGACCTATGATATAAGTGACTTGGACTACATTAGCTTTGTCTTTTGGCTCGTTCTACACTTATTTTCAAAGATGTCTCTTTAACTTGAATATTTAGCCCATTTATGTGCATTTTTTTCTTTTAATAAATGTGAATAAGATTTCTGTAGTGACTACTTTTGGTATGTAGATTAAATTATAGATGTAGCCTTTATCATACTAATCTGTAAAAGGCCCTTGATAGTGATGCTGTGAAGAAGCCTGCTTTGTGTGAATTGATGTTTCTATTCAAGTACTCCATGTGTCTTCTCCAATAAAATCATTTTTCTAGATCATTGTTTAGAACAATTCATTTATGCACCCTATCTATGAGCTCCCACATATAAGCAAACGAATGATCCCTTAGCCATAACTGATTGTTTCTTTTGAAATGGGATATCCTAATTCCTGAAATCTATTTAATATAATTAATAATTATATATACACATGTAACCTCTGGTGCACCATTGAACACTTGCGGAACAATGATATAATCTTGTGTCTTCCTTAGCACGGTATTAGTCTTCACTTGATGCTAAATGTCCAATTCCCTAAATTGCTTAAACATTTTTACATGCATTTTTTTTTAGCAATGAAGGCTTGGCATGGCACTTACATTGTGTATTTGATTGGAAAGAGAGTGAGACACTCCCCAAAGCTTTAAAATATCATTTTCGTGATGGCAGCCAAATGTTTCTCTTTTATGTGTAAATGCAAAGGATAATATGCTTGAACGTGTATAAGGATTACTTATATGATGGTTTATCCTACTACTTTTGAATATTATCTTTTACACATGGCATGACAAACACACATGATGTTATTACTTAAAAAATTATGCCATGCTTATTACTACAATTTATTATTGAAAATTGATATAAGAAGACATGTTCACACAATTCTGTACTAACTCATTATTTTCTTTGTGTGCGAGGGAATAAAAATTGACAAAATTCAACATTCAGCCCAAAAAATACTAGTTTACATGGGCCATTTAACCTAAGAGTTCAAAAAATGATTAATTCTCCAACCCACAAGAAAGACTCAACACTTCCCAAAACTTCCATAACTAAAAAGTGTGACATGTTGTATTTCATAAAAGGCTAACAAAAGTTAGAAGAGTGAAGAGCCAATAGTGACTAACCAAAAAATAAGTACATGTGAAAGATAATCAATTGGCTGAAGATGCCTATCTGATATACACTAATTTATCTTCTTTTAAGTGATAACTGACACAAACATCATAGAATGCTTAGTGAGGCATAACTAGCTCTATTCACTGCAGAATCCCTTAGTTGTTATCGATCAACCTGAGCAAAGGGAGCTCAAGCAAGCCAAAGCATTGAAAAATTAGAAATGGTAGAAAATTCAAGAAAGTGAACTGCATGTCCAATTGGTAAAAGGAAGGGAAGAAAATACTAAAAATAAAGAGAAAATAAAAAATATTGAGTCATAAGCTCAATACCAAGTTTGAGCAAATCTCTCGGCACTAATACAAAATCAAGTAGCCCCTCGATACCATATCAAGCTCAAGCAACTCCTTCAACATTAAATCAAGATCGAGCAGATCTCTTAGTAAGAATACATGATCGAACAAATCCCTCAGTAAGAAGACAAAACCTAGTAGTCCTCTTGGTAAAATATCAAAACCAAATAGTCCCCTTGGTATGATATAAAGCCCGAATAGACCCCTCAACATTAAGCAAAGCTTAAGTAGACCCCTCAGCACTTATAAAGCTCGAGTAAACCTTTTGGCACTAAGACAAATTTGAGTAGTCCCCTTAGTACCATATTAAGTCTAAGTAGCTCCCTAAGCATTAAGTCAAATTTGAGTAGTCCCCTCGATAACATATCAAACATGAGTAGCTCTTTTAGTAACATATCAAGCCCAAATATCTCCCTTAGCATTAACTCAAATCTGAGTAGTCCCCACAATAACATGTCAGGCTTGATGTCATGGGCTAGCAGCTCTTTAACTAAAATTGTGCAGCTCATGATGTCTATTGTTTGCCAACATGCCAGCTTTCCCATAAATTTGAGTCACACTTAAATAGATATTTGGGACATTGAAAATTTTGGTGCCCATACAACCAAAATCCAATGCGCAACATGTCTAAAAGTCAACATAAGCGTGTAATTGAAGTATTAGTGCATACTAAATCTCTAAGAATGTATCACACAAGAAGCCTCTAGTGCATATCGAGAAGGGACTTTTTTTAAAAATAAGGAGAGGGGCAACTCCATTTTATTAATTTATGCCTCATTACATAGTTTTAAGTATGTCGGAGGAGTATCTCTAAGCTCCATACTCAATTCCTTAGCCTTAGTCATAGTGCCCCACAGGTCACCGACTTGCTCCCTTAAAGAGCATTTTAAGCAAAATTCCTATTGACAAGAGTAGACATGCTTTTTTTCAATTGATATAAGGGCTTTTTGCCTAGCTTCTAAGGTTCTAACGCACCATCTTATATGGACATAAAAATAAAAATACAAGGATTGCAACCATGTACTTTCCTATTCATACTAGATAAACGATCGATGCTAAAAAGATACAAACACCCCCAAAATGGAAAAAATTCCAAAAAATAATCTACAAGTGTATTTACTCCCAAATTCACACCACATGATTTTCTCTTTATGCTTGATTTTTGTGCCAAGTTTTATTCGAATCCAAGTACATTTGCCAATCGAATTTGGTTCATAAGGCTGACATGTGACACCCGAGTAGCTCATCAAGTATCAATTTTAAGTTGAACGACCCCTTTGACATTAAGTTAAGCCCGAATGACTCTTGATACCATACTAAACCTTAAAGAGATGATAGGTCCAAAATTCAAATTCCAGTTGCATAACTCGAATCAAACGTTTACGTTACAATAAGCAAAGAATAGTTGGCCAAAGGAGACAAAAGGTTTTTGAGTGAGCCAATCGTTGTACCCAAGGAGGAGGAAAGGGGTAAATGACATAGTTCAAAATAAATATCTTAGGCTATGATTGATTGGTGAGTCTAGGAGACAACAGAACAAATTTAGGTCCAATAAGGTGGTCTACAACAATTTGTAATGAGCAGACCACTTGAAGTTAGGAATCTAAAAACCATTTAGAGCTATGACCATTTAATTCGATCAAGAACTGATTGAATGAATCTAACCCCAAAATACTAGTTTGTGCACCACTAATCAATATAAACCAATGTATGCACTGTTGATAAGGTTTTCACTTTGATTCTCCTTTTACCTTACCTTACAAGGTTATTAACTTAACTATTAGAATATTCTCTAAAATCTCGACTTTGGTTACTTATATATTCTTATTGTGTAGGTCTTGAAGATATGGATTTCTCAAGTCTCATATGGATGGAAACCACCATGCTATAGGCTCTACCTTCCTGTCTCTTTCTCCTTCCCTTTGGAGTAAAGTATACCACCTTAATATATAATAGTATTTCTCCATTGTAAGGCACAAGTAACAAGCTATCCTATTACCAAAAATTGCTCTAAACTATTACAAAAAGCCAACATCTCATATTTTTATATATAAAAGAAATGCTGCATATTTTTGAAACAACAATTTATCATGTATGAACTATGAAATCATTATAAACTGAATCAGTCAAAATGGAAAAGAAAACTTTAAAAACTATCCTCCTACTTGTAACATCTGAAATATAAAAGAATAATTAGAAAAGGAAAAAAAAAAAAATAATACAGGAAGATCTACAATGGAATGAATGCACATGGACTTCACCAGTTGTCAAGCATTTTAAACCACATTCCAACATTTTGGGTTTCATTAATGTCATAACGCTTTTGTAAGTAGCAGCAAATCCAGGCGTTCTCCGTTCTTGAATAAAAGCGACCTTGATCCCACCCAAGTATAAACTAAGCAAATCCAAGCCTTCCCCGCTCTTGAATAAAAGCAACCTTGATGCCACCCAAGTATATACTAACTCAATGGGCATTCACAAGTTTGAATTAACCAAGTAAATACCATATATATGGCGAAGAGTTCTCTCTGTTTTCAATAGTGTGATTTTTTCCTCTTTCTTTATGGGTTTATCCCAGGGACCATGGGTATAGTGGGCTTGGCTCTCCTTGTTTTTTCCACCATTATGGCTTGAGTTGTTAAAACCACACCAGCAACTGACACCGCAGTTTGAAGTGCACATCTTGTAACTCGACAAGGATCCGCCACTCCAGCATTCAGAAGATCTTCGTACACGCCAGTCATTGCATTATATCCATTTCGCCAATCGAATGTCCTCGTCTTCTGGACAACAACGTCTCCATCATCTCCAGCATTGTTTGCAATTGATTTTGCAGGTTCAAGGAGTGCCTGTTTTGCATCAGAACAACTGCTTATAGTTGTGTTAAAGCATTCAAGACAAGTTTCAACAGATCCACAGACAGATTGGAGTGCTCTTTTGTGCTAATGTTCTTTGATTTGATTATTATTGGTGTCTAGGAAAATTTCTGATCACCCAAAAGGGAAAAAAGCCACATATTACATGGACATCATCTCTAGAGCATTCACAACAAACTTTTAAGTTCAATATACAATGGATTATGGAAGAAATTTATGGGCAGCTGCAGAGAGAGAGAGAGAGAGAGAAAGAAGACAAAAATTACAATTATACCTGTGCAACAATATCAGCACCAATTTGCTCATCTGAATCTTCCAAGGATTTCCTTATCACAGGTATCAATTCTGACAGATGAATGTATGTAGCACCCCCACCAGGAACAATTCCCTCATCTATGGCGGCAAAAGTAGCATTCTTGGCATCCTCAATTCTAAGTTTCCTATCTTCAAGTTCCAGCTCAGTGTGCGCACCTACCTACATAACCAGATGTTTCATTATATACACTAAAGACAGAACAGTCTTATATTAACATGCCATGATCAACATTTAAACTTGGATTTGGTGCCTCCACATAGCTTTTATCACAGTCAAGAGGCCGGGCAATTAAGTATAAATGCATAATTTGAATTTAATTCCATTGACCCTTGCATAGATTATGCATGAAA
The DNA here is from genome assembly GCA_026873985.1 of Saraca asoca. Lineage (NCBI taxonomy): Eukaryota > Viridiplantae > Streptophyta > Magnoliopsida > Fabales > Fabaceae > Saraca > Saraca asoca. The sequence goes on along the minus strand of JANHAO010030009.1, from coordinate 4,636 downwards.
CCAAGTGGGTCACAGTGATCAGAGCCCTACAACTAATCTAACATAGAAATCAACTTTAAAACCTATTTTCTTCAATATTTTGATTTGCTAACACCAAAAGAACCTAATTATATTGGAAAAAGAAATGCTTTCTGTCAGATATCTAAATTCAAATTATTTTTTCTCTTTTATAAGACCCAATCTCATAGGAATCAGAGTCCTCTAATTGAACAACTAGCATGACTAAACAATATGTTTTAAATTGGCACTAGGAGATCTTCCTGTTTTAATTCAACAATCTAATTATCTAAATTTTATTATGTTTGACTCACTGGACTTATATGGAGAAGAGAATAAATTTTTCATATATAACATTTCAATGAAGCTTAAGTAGAAAAATATATATGTGAAATGAATAGAGATGGCTAGTAGGCACCGATCATGAAATAAACTTAGAGATTCTACCAATTTGGGCCCCAGGGATCATTCCCTTGATCCATTCCTCAAGTTACAGGCAATTATGTTACACGGGCATGCCATTATGATCCAACAAAATCCAAATAAGAGTATTGAACATCATATGACTATGGCAGTTGAAGCCAACAAAAAAGACAAGCAACAAAATGAAAATGTAACCGTCGTGATCAAAATCAAGATAATGCATGACACACACACACACACACACATATATATATATATATATATATATATCAAATTACATACCTTTATAATAGCTACACCGCCAGAGAGTTTTGCAACTCTCTCTGACAGCTTTCTTGAGAGGTACGCATTATCAGTTTCAATTAGATCCTTCTTAATCTGTAAAATTCTAGCCTGAATTTCAGCCTTTGTGCTAGGATCAGCAATTATAGTTGTTGAATTGCTGGTAATTGTAACTTTCAGTGCATTGCCTAGTTGATCTGACATTGCACCTTCAAGTGTCAGACCCAGGTCTCCAGAAAGAAAATCAGCACCTGTTGTGTTAACAAATTGTAAAACAGGCAGAAGTGAAAAACTGATTTCCCCTTAGATACTAGGTATAGAATACTGCAACAATAAATTAAACCAAACATACTGAAGAACATTACAAATCAAGACACTGAAACAATTAAGCTAAGCAGAAAATCATTAATGCTTGTGCTCATCACTATAAAACCACTAAGTTTTTAGCACCTAACCGATCCCTAAATGAATCATTGCCCTTAAAGATTTTTCTTCGTGACATTGAAAGTCAATACATGAGTTCCTGAGCCTTAACACTCCAGACTTCCTGTTGTACTTTAAAAATAAAAAGAACAAGGCTGCATTCAAGGAATACAAAGAAAAGCAAATAAGAGAAGGGAATAAAGAGAGGGATCCTACTACTTTTACAGTAAAAATCCAAATTTCAGAAAATCCTCACAGATTTTCTGGCCCAAAAGACTCCAAAATTTATTGGCCCTAATTTTCCATTGTGATATTCTCCTTTTTCTCTCAAAGAAAAAAATTACCAGTCCTATGGAAAAAAGATAAAATCAAAGATCAAAACTAATCACTAGTAAGATCCAACAATGTGGAGCCTCAAATTTGACAACTATTAGTGGGCACTTATTAAATCGATAACATCCATCACATTAGTCTCTAAATCACTCAAACTGCCATAAGCCTGTGTATCCTAACAAGATGCGCAACTTTTGGTATGCAGCCTTCATGAAGATAATAGGAAAAAAAAGGAGAGGGGAAACATGATGCAAGCTATGCAGGAAGTAGGCAGAGATAAAAATGAAACTAAGAAACATAGTAACAAATGCTGTAGAAACTCACCTGTCATAAGTGCAATATCTTGTAACAAGGCCTTCTTCGCATCTCCGAATCCTGGACATTTGACTACTGCAACTTTTAGTATTCCTTGCTTTTTGTTCACCACTAAAGTTTCCAATACTTGCTGTGTGATATCCTCCGCAATAATCAGGAGTGGGGCACTCAGCTGCATAGCCTTTTCCAGCAGAGGAATGATTTCATTGACAGTAGCAATCTTTTGATCAGTTACCAAAACTTTTGCATGGTCAAAGTCCACAACAGACTTATCCTGGTCCGTGATGAAGTGAGGAGACATATAACCCTTGTCAAACTGTATGGAACGAACAAACAACATTAATAGTAGGACAAACACGAGGAATACAATTTTTTAAATATGAGAATCATGAAGCCAGAGAAACTATGGACTACTACAGAACAAAGCTTATTTATTTCCCCCTTTTTTTCAGTTAAGACCGCAGGGAGAGGGTGTTACAAGTACAAAGCTTACTTCACACACACATACACACAGATCTCACCTAATTAACAGGGCATATGTTTGTTTAGTACAAAAAATTAGAAAACAAAAGAGAAAATGGAGAATAAGCTCTTTTAGCTTAGTTAATCAATGTATTTGCCAGAAATAACCTTTAATGGTTCACAATACATATTATAATAGAAGGACAACAATTTAAAATGACCATTATATTTTAATGTGACTTCAGGCTCTTTATTGCTGAGCAGTAGCACTCAAGACTTGGCATATGGTCTTGTTATTTGACAATTGACAGTATGCACAAAATGCTAGCCAAGGAAAGAGGTGTCACATGAACATGGAGAAAACATGACCAAATGGATAAAATATATGCCCCCTTACCAGTAGGTTGTACACTTGTATCTACAAAAGTAGGAGCATTGTTCTGTTTTAAGGAGGGCAATGGCAGGAAAACCAGTTTCTGGCATGATTTTACCCAAGGTAAATTTTCTCTTCCCATGGAAATTGCAATCCTCAACTTACAGTGAATAATACACCAGCCTATATAGCCAATTCGGGCAAGTTCAGATTGAGTCCATTTGGATTTGCATTTTGCCAAGCTCTCATTTTTGTGTCATATTTGGTGGCACTATTTGGAATATGATGTATGGATAGTGTGATGTGGGGAAGACTGAACATACATACATGTTAAGAGTTTTACATACATCTCTAAAGTCCAGCACATCTGATTTCTTATGGGATGTAGACAAGAAATTCAATTTCTAATCTTAAATAAATTTTGGTTGGTCATTGTTAGTTGGTGATGTTTTGTAACAGAGTAGTAATTAATGCTTTACTACAATCCTTTGTAGGATTTATTAAGAGGAGTCTAGAACAAATCAGTCAGCAAAAATAGAAGGATAACTACGGTAGGGCTAAAGAGGGCTTCCATGAACAGTTTCATTAGGGTTTTATTTCTTTTTTTCCCCTCACCTGTCCAGGAAAAAAAAAATGGTCTTCGTAGAAATCATATTTTAATGTTGTGGAGAAAATAACTAAAATTTTTGGGGTTTATTTATGTTCATAAGTTAGAAATATATGCTAAATCATCTAAGGATTGGAAGATAATCATTTAAGTAGTCTGGACTTTCAAGAGCCGGTCAATGATGAGATTATGGAGATTGGATATCTTATGGTTCACAACTAGTGCCTTCTGTCCCAGATGGCTAACACTAGTGGTTATCAAACATCTAGATATACCAAAAGTGAATGATGACAAAGGTAAATGAAAGATGCCTGTAGAAGACTTCAGGAATACCAGAAAATGAGTCCCTTCTAAGATTCCGTAAACCCAACATTTCCGCATGATTTGAATTAAAATTATACAAAAGATAGTATGAAATTAGCTCATGCAGCCATGCCTCAAATCCAACTACAGCTTACTTTTAAGTACTTTTCTAATTTAATTTTCCATACCTTCATTCCTTCTTCAATTACCACAGAGGTTTCAGACGACGAGGATGACTCAATTGAGATAATCCCATCAGGACCAATCTTCTCTATTGCTTCAGCAATCAAGTTACCAATGTACTCATCATTTCCAGCAGAAATTGATGCCACAGCTGAAAATTTGGGGGGAAAGTTTAATATTATCTGGTGAAGCAACCTAAAAGCAAGACAGTCCATACAAGCAGACATATTGACCTTTAATATCTTCCCTTCCTTCTACAGGAACACTTCTCTTCTTCAAGAACTTAATTAAATCTTTTACAGTATTTTCCATCCCCTTCTTCAAAGAAATGGGATTAGCTCCAAATGCAACCGCCAAGAGTCCAGATTTAATCATGGCTCGGGCCAAAATAATTGCAGTGCTAGTACCATCACCAGCCAAATCATTCATCTTACTTGCCACCTACAAGAAAGGATAATCAACAATACAAATAATTCTCTGTTTATTCTCATCTCAAATTTCATCAGTATAGACTGACGTAAAACCTAACAAACATGAACAATAACCTCTTGAAGTAGCTGGGCACCTGCATTCTCAATCGCATCGGAAAGCTCTATAGATCGAGCAATTGTCACACCGTCATTAATTACTTTAAGATTTTCAGATTCAGAAAGAATAACATTACGTCCTGCATGGTTATTAACAAACCAAATTAAACTAAAATCTGAGAAACGGCATGAACAATCAATAAGCAGTAAACTCAGAAACACAAAGGACCATAAACCTCTTTCTGAGCAATATCTGTTTTGGAAATTAGTTTTAAATATACAAATGGGAAAGAGAAACAGGGATTTTATCAAGCCTGGTCCTAATCATCCCCTCCTCATCCCCCCCCCCCCCCCCCCCCCCCCCCCCACAAACAACAAAAAAACAAAAAAAAAAAAAAAAAAAAAAAA
>JANHAO010030008.1:0-10245 GCA_026873985.1 Saraca asoca | reverse complement strand
TATTAATAATTTATAATTAATTGATATAATATTATTTTAATTATTAATTTAATTAATTTAGATAAATTAAAAACTATAATCCTCTCTATATGCACATCATAGATTTACAGGGAATTCAACCATGAGGTCATATCGATCTATGATTTGCAGGGAATTACCATAATAATAACAAAATTCATTAAAATCCTCAATGAGGACAATATCCATATAAAGGTTCAAAATAGATAAAACTACAATTGCTACTGACCCCTAGAAGTTATGCCTTGGACAGAATGGTCCCCAAGTGAAAGAAGTTGATCACGGACAGTTTGATAGCCAGTAGTCTCCATGGCCTGTGAACTACTCTCTGTCAAGTTCCGAGCCAGAGAAGCTGCACCTGCCAGCTGTGAACCGTTGTTAGGAGAAACTACTCTCGCGTCCTCCTTGAAGCCTTGGATGAATTCGAGAACATTCCTACTAAAAAAGGAAAAATCCATCCTCGGATGCTCCTCCTATAGGGTCAACAAAAAGTTAGCAGTGGCCTTAGACGTCACCTCTTCTTCAGCTCTCTCAACAAGCATAGTAGTCTCTGTCTTAGCCTGAGCAGCCTTCTCTTCTATCAATAGAACTGCACCCCTAGCCCCATCGATCTCATTCCTAGTTGCTTCACATTTTCTTTTGGCAGCCTCAACTCGTTGCATCATGACATCCAGCTCACCCTTTAGGATTGTCAGTTCATCAGTGACCTTATGAAGATTGGATGTAATAGCCTTACGATTCGCCATCTCACGAGACAAAGCTTCCTCAGCTCTCTTTTTGGCGACTTCGACGTCGTTAAGCTTCTCATTCAGTTCTAACACCTTAAAAGTCACAGTAACTAGATCGTTCTCAAACTTTTTTTGTTTTACATCCCAAGAATAGAGTGCCTTCTTTTCCTTTATTATTGACAACAAGATCTAAAAAAAATCATTACGAGATGAACAAGTCAGATTATGAAAGGTAGCAGAACTAAGTTACAAGAGCTTTACTCACTAGCAGACAATGGCGAGCTGCGTAACTCATTAATCCTTCCCCCGAGAACTCCTCCGACTTTAGCATCTTAACCCTATTGTAGGGGCCTAAGATCGACTCAATGTTTTCCCGAATGAAGTCAAAACACTCCTCCATTTTCAGGCCAAGGTTGGAAGGTCGCTCCTCAACCTCAATCTTGGGGATCGCCTCTGAGGTAGCAATAACCTTTTCCCCCTTTTTATTCTCTGATTTCTAGCAAGGGGATTAGATGGGCATGCAACCTGCTCGATCATCCCAACCACCTCAGGATGAGAGGAAGGAACTAGCATTTGGGAAGACCGTAAGGTCAGAGATGATGACCCTGTAGTAATGGGGGTTGTAGTAGCAATAGGGGATGACAAAGTGGTGGCAACAGTAACGAATTGGGTAGGACGGAAAGATCGTGGCAATCTGAGCTTGAGCTTCAACATATTTTTGTAGTCTCCAAAGTTTGCTAGACCGATCTCCTTGCTTTCATGAGCTCCTATGTCTCTGCAAAGCTTAACATCTAAAGCTAAGGTAAGCTTGTGCAAACGTAAGAGGTCTTCGCTAAACTTGAGATCATTCTTTAAATCATCCAAAGCAGCAAACCACTCCAGGACCCCAACCTCCTCGACTTCCAACTATGGTTTCTCTTTACTAGCTCCGTTTGCGAAATAAAACAGAACATCAAAAGTGAAAAAAACAAAACAGATTTATACAAGCTTATACATCCTCAGCTCATTTACCAAGAGTAAGGATGAAACTGAAACTATAAAGATCATGTAGTGATGGACAAGAAACATAGAACCAATAGGTTTTATAAACCCCCGCATTGAACTTGCCCTTAGCATCACCCTGTGGCAAGATTCTTTTGAACTTGATTTGTCATCCCGATAAGTAATAAATCCCCTCATTTTGACCCACACTCATGATGCTAAAAAGATAACAAAGAACCCTTGCTGAAGGAGGAGGAAAACCATTTGAAAGATATAAAAGAGTGAGAGAGATGAGCTGAGAGTACGAGTTCGGGATATGTTGAAAAGGGTTAAGGTGCAACTTATTTAAAAGCTCCACAATATAAGGGTGGATTGGGAACCTAAGCCCAGTAGTGAGATGATAGCTGCTAACCACAATAAACCCTTTAGAAGGATAAGTTGTGTGATCGGTAGGAGAATGACTTAAAATGTGACAATCCTTTGGAATATGAAAAGTTTTGACAATGCTCCTAAGGTTATTAAATTTAATGATAGAAGGGTGGCATGTAAACATTATATAATCTAAGGCTCGTTAACTTCCAGCTACCTGCGAACCCTCAGTTGGATTAGGACAAGCAACATCCCTCTGAGGCGACCTTGGGGAGAGTGACCTTACCACTCCCTAAGGTCGCCTCATCTATAGAATGCATCAACTCCCCACTTCAGGCAGGGGATTTAGAGTCCTCCCCACTCTCTATTTGGTGACCTCGGTGTTTATGACCTACCATCTACACAAAAAAAGGAACAATCAGGTCACTGAAAGCAGACCTTACTTACAAACTAAGGATAACAAGGTTCCCTATACAACAGGCCACACACGCCTTAAATCACCACATCTAAGACCCAGACTATTGAAAACATGGGAGGCTTAACTAACAAAGTTATTAGGTCACAAGAACCAGGGACATAGAAGAAGACTAAACTTCGTAACCTACAACCTCTAAACCTACGGGGCACTATATCAGGCAATAATACACCGGTTTCATGAACAGTAACAGGCCCATAAACAAGTATAACCAGTCAGCGAAGAAAAATTTTCTAACATCTAATGGACACACATTACTAAACCAAGCAGCCAAATATCAGAAAAACAGAAAGCAAAGCATTCATAAAAACCAAAAACTCAAAGTTAAGTAGATTGTATTTAGAAAACTTACTGTATCAGTAGATGCAGCGTGGATGGAAAATACCAAAGGTAGGATGAATGCTTGTGAACAGGAAAAATTGAAGCACAAATTTTCAAAAGCAACAAAAGAGAGCGAATAAAAGGTCTCTTCACCTTATAACGCAAACCACTGCACCGTTAGATCAGGGGAATGATCAACCATCCTTGATCTAACGATCCAAAGAAAAATAGGGTTCTGACGCTACTGCATTGACTATTATGGAAAAGTGCACGCATTTAATGCGTTCATGATGGTATAAGTAGACAAAACAATGCAACAGAAACTGGTCGCGATCTCCAGCTTTTACCTTTGAATTTCAACTCCCAGTCCGTAGATCGCACTGAGAGCTGGGGGGCTAATGTTGCAGGTAATTCTCGGTACCGCATAAATGGATTGGTAAAAGCTCAATGGATAGATTTAGACTAGCAAATGCTAAGCTCATCTGGAATGAGGCCACAGGACCAAGATATTAGGTCGCTAAATGCAAGCCAAGGTCGCTAGTCAACGTGGGTCAAACAGCAACTTTAGGTCATGAGAACAAGGCTCAACTCTCATATCTAGCTCTCAACTTACACCTGTAAATATAAGCTCTAGTTCTCATATCTCAATTAGCTCGTAGCTCTCAAATCTAGCTTTCAACTCTCAGCTCTAAAGATGAGTTACAGCTTGCAAGTATCAGCCAGCTCGCATGTCTCAACTAGCTCACAGCTCTCAAATCTAACTCTGAGCTCTCAACTCTAAAGATGAGCTCCAGCTCCCAGGTCGCAGATAGCTTTCAGATCCCAGCTTTAACTCGCGACTCTCAGCTCCCAACTCTTACTCGTGGCTGCCAACACCCAGCCCTAGCTCGCCGCTCCCAATTCTAGCTCGTAGCTCTCAACTCTAAAGATGAGCTCTATCTCGCAATTTCCAACTAGCTTGCATCTCACAATTCCCAAATCTAACTCCCTACTCCCAGCTCCAGCTCCAGCTCCAGCTCCCAACTCCCATTCGTAACTAAAAACTTATTAATTATTAATTATTCCTTTATAAATTTGATATTTATCTCTTAAACTATCATGTATTAATTTTGATAATGGATTGAAATAAATCATATACACAAGCAAAATATATTAATTCAAATATTCTTTTTATTATTATAAATATTTATTTTATCATATGCATAAAATAATTATCAATTTTTATTTTATTATTATCACATATTTCATAAAGTCATTATAAAAATCATGCATAGTACGGGCTCAAAACTAGTAAAGGCTATACAACTTCTTAATTGTGAACTAAAGTGACTTTAGAAGTTGACTTTTTATTGTATATGCACTTCACATTTTACCCATTCTAAATTATTGCTTTTTTGTCTCTCTTTAACATATCTTACACATGTTGTGTGTGATGATTTGTTTAATAACACAGAGCCTTTGAATTTCTTACTTCCTTTTCTTATATTAATCTGTTAGGATCGATATTTTAGTGCTCTAGAATGAGTGGCGTACTCTTAGTTATAATGACTTCTTTATAATCATAGTCCTCCTCATTTTTCTATATTTTATCTTTATTTTTATTTTTATCTTCTTTCATAAGATAATTAAATTTTATTGTGAATCTATCATTCTGAATTAAAAATATGATATTTTTATATTTATTTTAGACATAAAAATAAATTTACTATTTAAAAAATTAATTACATTAAATACATTTAAATTGTTATATTATTAAATAAAAATAATAATATATTAATATGTAATAAAAAATTATATATTTTTATTTAATACATACACCTTAAATATAATAAGCATAGTTAAAGTCTTTCTCGTGTTTTAGTAACCCTTTAGAATTACTTTTGTACAAGAGAACTTACTTCAAATGAGGAGAATCATAATTCCGGTATAAATTCGTTGGCAAGAGAAGGAGAAGTAATTTTGATGCATGGTTGTCGAGTACTTTCTTTAAAACCAACATTTTCATACTTTGCCTTCCCCAAAAATTACTTTTAGTTATTCCTTTCTTTAGTATGTTAACTACTAATTTTTAGCTAAATATTTTTCAGCCAACACATCTTCCTTTTTTTTTTTTTGTCATTACTTTTATATTTTTATAGTAATTTTACAGTCAAATAATTTTTTATACCATCCAAATAATATTAAATATTTTAAAGTAATTTCTAGCATAAGTTTTTAAATATAAAACTCATTCTTTTCAAACTTAATTCTGTCAAATACAATTTTTTTTACATTTTATACAAAAAAAACCACTAAGTATATCATGCATGTAAAAAATAAATAATATTTACACATGTCTACACAAGGATTATAATGCATGGCTAGTCGGTTTATTGCTGATGCCGGTGGCATGCGAAAGGAGTCGGTCAGTTTATTTTAAACGTGGCAGAGGTAATACGCCAATTTTAAGTTTGGTCCCAGGGGAAGTTACTATGTTTCCAACTGCAGCATATCATTTCCTTGATTCCTTCATCTTCAAAATTATTTCCACATTAGAAAAAACGTGAGTAACATTCAGCTTAAAGTCGCTGTTGGTTATGGCTTCCAACCTCAAGAGCGCACAAATTTTAGCTTCTTAAAATCTCTTCATATTGCATTTACTGCAAGGCTTAAGCTTTTTAAATTTCTCATTTGATTCAAAAGCTGAAACTTTCTGGAAGCACGCGTATCAATTTTCTACCACTTGGAGAGGAGTTCGAATTAGGAGGAGACCGCAGAGATCGATAATGAATTTGAGGGTTTTTTTGGCGACATCGATCTGTGAGTTTTCTCTTTCAATTTGAACTCTTTCACAAATTGCAAAAACAACTGCAGGGTAGTTATTGATTGCTCAGGATTTTCGTGTTTCGATTCAGATGTAAGTAATTATTAAGCTGGATGGATATGGATAAACAAGATTATTCAGCATTTTAGATAAGGGTAATATGAACTTTACGAATTAGTTCAGCCTAATTTAACAATTTGACTTCTGTTGAGTAGTGTGTTTCGGCTTTTGGAAATCCTAACATCACGGTTCAACTTTAACACCCTCTTTTCTTAACGCGTTGTACAATTGTTTCTTATTAGCAAGTAGCCATAAAGCTTAATTTCCTTTCTTAATTTTAAGTCTTTACTTTGAGTTGAGCTGCATTTAGCGTTTCTTGTTCTGCTTAGCTATAAAAACCATCAGATTTGCTTTGTCTAGTTGCTTAATGCTGTGGGAATTACTGAACGGCCAATAGTTTCGTGTGCCAATGATAAATTCTGTTCTCTTTGGATTTGAGAAAGGCATAAAATATCTTTGGCAGCTTAAAAAAGGGAAACTAAGAAATAAAATGATAAAATGATGTTGGTGTTTGGTCTTTAAATTGCACACGTTTTTCCTGTTCAGTTTTCCAGCTTTCATTTCTTAACATTTCATTGCATTCTTGTTATTTGAATTTTGAGCAGGTTTTTAGTTTGTTAGTTGGAATCATGCCGAGGCCCTTCTTACTTGTCTTTTTGCTGCTTGTACTTATAATCACATCTCAGTTTGAGTGGAAGCAACAACTTGTGCCTGATGTTGACTCAAATCCGACCATATCTGAAAAGCAGCGCCAGATTTCAAAGAGGGAAGAAACCATAAAAGAGAAGGTATTAAAATTTTCAGCTTTCTCATTTCAATTCCATGGTTCAAAAGCCTTTTTGTTGATTTGATTAGTGGATTGAATTGTGTCATTGTTTGACAATTATGAAGTATGTCTTTCTTGATGGTCTTCGCCTCTTCGGGTATTATTGTTGCATTACTCTTGAACACTTTGATACAGACTACTTTTGAAAAAGAAGACTGTATAAGGTTAAATTGAGTATAAATAAGTAACCGAAATCCCCCAGAATATCATGAAGCATTTAATTTATGTTATACTACCTCCTCCACCTCTCCTAGTCCCAGGCAGAGTCTCCACCTCTCTCTGTATACTTGTCTTCATATCTATTGATGTGATTATGAGTTAGCTTGGGTTCATTTACTTCAATATTCAGTACAGGATCTCTACAATTTCCATCAGGTTTGGTTTTTGTGGATGGTTTTAGATTTATGAATTGTTGTTGAACTTCATTGGTTCTTCTATTTTTTAATTAGGAATGAAATTCTTAGAACCTGGTTGTCCTTGTGTCCAAAAGTCTCTAACCTGAGTCCAAGGTAATTGATTTTGTCTCAACACTTGCTTGGTTTTTGTAGTATTTTTTAGGGAGCCTAGTTTTTGGTTTTAATCTGATTCTTTTCTGTCTTAAAATATGAACAAAAATGGGAAGGGGTGGCAGTTTTATAGAATAATCTTGTTGTGTTTATCACTTGGTAGCCATTTGCTTTTATAAAATGCTTTAACTTAATAACCTATAGCTTGCAAATAGGAAATTTCGTTGGTAAACTTCGTGAAAACTGGTCACACCTTTCTTATTAGTATTGCCATAGGAAATGTAAAAATGTCCTTTCCATGACTATGATCACTGATAATGATTCATATGTGGTGAGACAAATCTGTTGAGTTCTGTCTTGTCATTGCATTAGCATCTCATTGTTCCAGAGATGTCATATTTTCACCATAAAAGATAGTTAAATGTGATATTCTATCAGAAAATTATCTCACCATGGGAGTGGCAACCCTTCTATGGTCTTTGCTCAGCTACTAAATTTATTGGATTAGGTTGGGATGGATCTCACCGTGTCATGTTCAAAACACAAGTGCTTTTGTTCATTTGAACATTGATAATCACTGATAAAAAATGAGATGGAGATGACTTTTTTCTGTTGATCATTTGAATATCCAAGATAAACAAAAGAATGAAGTGACCACCGTGTGCTGTTAAGTCTATTTATATTGTAAACAACTCAGTATTGTTTTGAATGACACATACCCATGCATCGGAAATTTTACATGTATTTCATAACATTTCCATCTACTATTAAAACATTTGCAAGTCCAAAATTGCAGGCTAGAAGAATTTCTTAATAGATTAGAAGCCATGTATATAGTTATTAGTCAGGTATGTAGTAAGTTATTTCTGACAGATGTTGCTTGTTGTAGATTATACTAGTACAAGAGAAAAACATTCGGAGACTTAATGAGCTTGTGCGGAATCTTCAAGAACAATTGCAGCAGTGCAGAAGCAATAATAAAACATCAAATGGCACTGCAAGCCCTCTATCCGAGCGTATTCTTGAACTTGAGCAACACCATATTTTAGAAGACTAGGCTGAGATAGAAAGTATGTAAATATTTTCATACCTATGCTAAAGTTGTAAAGTAGTTTCTTAAATTGTTGAAAGAAAAAGCTGTGGAAGATTTGCATCCCAATCTAAAATTTCAAAATTTTTAATTTCATCTTAATTGTAACTGAAAATGCTGTATATTGAAATTGATTCTCCTTGCATAAAACCCATAAACAATGCCATGTAACGAGTAGACCATTTTATGAAAACCGTTGATTGAATGATATTACATTGTACCCTCTAAGTCTTGCTCATGCAGCACCAGCTGCATAAATGTGTATTATTGGTCTCATGCATCTTGTGATTTGGCGTCACTGTTATTAGTTAATTGTTATCATCATGGAGGTTGCCTGATGATTTCTTGTGCGTTGATCTGTCACCTGCTTCAGCCATTGGATCTGTTGATGCAGAATCGATCTTCTCTCCTGTATTCAATCGTTGTTTGTAAAGGTAGCAGTTGCGGTTAGTGAATGCTGAAAGTTGCGTCCCACGGGCTGAGTTGTTACAAAGCTCTACGCATATTAAGCTTTTAATGAGGTGGTTGAAAAATAAATGGCCTAAAATTATAAGGTATCAATATGTGGGTCTGCGCATTTTAGTATTTACCTGGCTCTTCCAGTTATCACCCCTTATTCGTTCCATTATTTTGATGTCACAACCAATGTCCCTCAAATGAAGTACTTCTCATCTATGCTCTGACAAAAAAAAAATGGAGGAAATAAGATAAACTACTATAGGAAATTAAGAATAAGTCCAAAAAAGTTACATGATGGAATTTAGAGAAAGGATTTTATAATTATCTTTTAGTTGTGCTAATTATAATTTCGTATTCCTAAAGTTTAGTAGTGTCATTGTGCCATTCATTTGTCTTGTTAACCATGGGGTTACTGGTGTATGTTATAGAGACTAAAAGGATACGTTGGTTTGCTTACCTATTCCTGAACACAAAATGTGACCAAGAGAAAATATTAATCATGTAAATGGCAGGAATAATTTCAATTTATGTATAGTTTAAGATTTTACTTTCAAAACTTTAAAATTGATAGGATAGAATTTAATCATTCAAAATTTGTTTTTTTACTAGAAAATATAAACAAAAAACCTGAACCTTGAAGACTTGGAATCAGTGTCAGACATTCAACGTACAATATATGGTATCTTATATATTCAAATGAATGAAGGGAAGAACACTGTACTAAGGGACTAAATTGGTAGCAATTTGCAGCTTGTCCGGTTGTACAACTGGAGAACCAATGGATGGATTTCTTCTTAACCTGACGCAAAATATCTTCATATACATGGCGGTTTAAGCACCATATCTCTTGAATTTAAATTTAATGTCTGTGACTCTCACGCTCCAATCCATAGAACGTGACCGATGTAAAAGGCTATCATTAAAAAACCTCCTTTATTAGGAAACTCCTTACAAGCCTTACAATGTAACAATGACATACAATTAACCAACACCATCTAAAAATGCATATATCCCTTTTAAAGAAAATCCAACAGAATTTCCTCTATTTTTTAGATATCTAACCTCCAGGCCTACACAACAATACAAGGGCTACATGCCCTACACAACCTATATAACGATATAATAATATGCAGTGGCCCAAACTATACAATCTATATCCTACTGGGCATCCAAGCAAACACATATGTATAATTGTTAATCCAACTACCAATATTACACCATTTATATACCTTTAATCTCCGCAGGACGTGATCTATTAGATCAATGAGCAGATCCGAAACTAGGAGGGTGTGAAGGAACTGAAGGAATATCTTCTGAGTTTGAAAAACATAAAGAGAAAATGAGTGAATTTCATTAAAACTCAGTGAGTAAACAATCCCATGATCACTCAAAAATTCCATTTAAAAATCATGTTCGAAAGTATATATATAAATAAAAAATATAGTCGTGAAGATGTGCTTACCCGTTTTGTAGTCATAATCTCAATGTACATATGAAAACTATAATCTAATATGAAAATCAAGCAATTGAAATCATGATATTTGATAAATGAAATAAACAACCATGATCTCAAAATAATAAGATATTTGTAATAACTATTGTATTCATT
>JANHAO010030007.1:0-10252 GCA_026873985.1 Saraca asoca | reverse complement strand
AGATCTTGAGAAAACAACTCTAGAGTTACTAGAAAATAAATTTGATGATCTAGGAGTACTCACCAGGTCTCAGAGGTCCTACCCCCAGCTCGTCCCCGGCGGCCCAGAACTCACACTGGCCGAACCAACTGTGAACCGGAGAAACCAACTCGTCGAAGCTCACCCATGGAGTCACCGTCCATGCTTGCCCGAGGAGGAAGAAGACAAAAGGGTTGTCCGGCCGGCCACCGTGTCCAGCCGAGTAGGAGCTTCAAGTCCGAAGCCGGTATCAACCGAAAAGAAAGAGCCGACGGGAGAAGGAGGAGGAGACGCCGTGCTGCCGTGGGCTCGCCACATCGTCACCGGAGCGCTCGCCGGTGATGCTATTCCGCCGAAGCCACCGTGATGCCGCCGAAGACGCCACCACGCCCAGGAAGCTCACGGAAGAAGAAGGGACGAAGAGAAGAGAGGGAGAGAGGGGAGGGCGTCTGAGAGAAGAAGGGAGAGAGAGAGAAAAAAAAAGTGGGCGCCGAGTTCTGGAGATTTCCGAAAAAAATAATTTTTTTTTTTAAACTTTAGCTTATTTATAAAATTGCCCCACCCGAAAATCAAACTTTTCAATTAAGTCCCTAAAAGGTTTTCAATTTAGCCCTTTTTCATTTTCAACTTTTATTTTTAATTTTCCTTTTTCATTTTTTTAATTTTTCGGGTGTTACAACTGGCTCATTTTGACATCCTGTTGTAGCCACATATTGTTTAGGTCTTATTGCATTATGTCGTTCAAGTGAGAGAAATGTTAGCATTTTTATATATTTTGGACTGACATAATACAATAAGTCCGGTTAATTAGATGTCATTTTGTTGAGTCTACTTAGTAAAAGCCCATTTAGTGAAGTGATTTTATAATTGGGCTAATGTGGATATGGGCCTTGTGATTGGGCTTGTTTTTTATGGGTAGACTTGCCCCAATCCTCTTTATAATCACAGGAGAGGCCCCTATTCCTAACCACTTTAGAATATCAGTTTTACCATCTAAAACTGATCAATAGTGTCTGTGTGGTCATAGGAATAGTTTCTCCCTTCTTTTCTTTGCAGGCTAATTTGGAATCAATGACTTCTCCATCAACTTCATTTTCAGGTAAGATTTGGAAACCTTTTGTTATAATTTTAATTAGTTTGTATAATTATATGTCATGATAGTGATTAGATCATATGATTTATATTGTGACAGGAATATAACAATGCATTCACGCAGTCGAAGACGTTATGTCAATCCATAATTGTAGCAATGTCTTTCTGCAATGCAAAATATTTATATATATAATATGTGAAATACATTGCAATGTGAGAAATTGGAAAGAGAATGTAACCATCGGCGATAGTTTTACTGCTGCGAGCTTGCGACCACCTCAGTGGTGAACTTTGACATAGAATTTTGGAGGCCCACGCTATACAGAGACGGAACTCTGTTAGGGCGGCGGACAAATGTTATCCCTCCTGTTTTTGACCGAACTCAACTCTAAAATATATTGGACTTTGGACTGAGAAATTAGATATAAGATTTGAGTTTAAGCAAAGTTTCAAATCTTATTTCTTAAATATGTTAGTTTTGAATATACATATTTAAAATCGATTTAACCGAATTTTATATTTAAATATTAAATTTTTGATTCATATTATAACTTTTAGATACATTATACTATATATATCTTGATTATTAAGGATTAATATAGATATAAAATAGTTTTTTCTTATATTTTTCTTTTATATATTTGTGAGTTTTAATTATATTATCTATATATATTAAAATTGAGTTTAAACAGATCACGCTTGGATATACCCTTTTCAAACTGAAAAAAAAAGGGGGGGGGGGTTAGGATTGGATTTGAACTCTTATATATTAGGTTAAATTTTATAAAAGAATTAGTCTGAACTGGACCCAACCCTACTTTTACCCAGCCATAAGCTTTGTATGGTGCAGCAAGGGCTTATGTTGCATTACATGCAATAAGTTAAATTTAATAAAAAATAATTCTACAAGGAATTCGATTTTTTAAAAGATTAAGTATTTTAATTATTAAATTATTTTTTAAAATCTTAATACAAATGAATCAGATAAAAAATATTAATTTTAATATAAAATAATAATTCAATAATAAAAATATTAATTTTTACAGAGATTGAACTTGGCCGAAATTTTCCTTCAATAAATACATGGCCATTCCAGCTTTATTATGGTTGGTGGTCAAGGATGAGATGAAGTTTATGATATGTCTCTTCGCCTTCCAAAAGGGAATTGGGCTTCAAGCCTTAGTCAACAATTGGGTGGGTAAAGGCTTCTCACTGATCAGAAATCACTCACCACCAAGGAAGCTGGTGCAGATGGTAGATCTTCTGTTCTCCTTGTGGTGTGGTATCCCACTTTACTATCCCTCTTTCCTTTTCCCCCAACCCCCACTCCCAGTGTAAAATGCAATATATATATATATATTTTCTAACATGAAACATGAAAATACAAAATTGAAACAATAAGCGGCATTTGGTTTTAGTATTTTTTATTTTTATTTTTAATATTTGATTTGATTTCATTAAAAACATTTTTTAAAATGAACTGAAAATTAAAAATAAAAAAGTTATTTTTTTTATCATTTTTATTTTTAAAAGTTAAAAATTTGTTGATATTATTATAAATTTTAAAATTTTTAATTAATTAAAAATAGATAAAACCAAATATATTTTTATTATTTTCATTTCTTAGAAATAGAAAACACTAATCAAATTAAATATATTTTTTAAAATTTAAAATTCTGAAAATAAAAATCATTTTCAAGAAACGAAAATAAGAAATGAAAATAAGAAATATTTCTGAAATCAATCGTACCCTAAAATAGAATTAAAAGGGAATACAGCATAATAAAATTAAAATATTTCCAATACAAATACTTATACTTGTATAAAAGAATTCTATTTAAACAAATATTGAAAGAAGGGAAACATGAAACTATATGATTTATGATAATTTGAACAGATGATTCCTTTTCGTTTATGATATTCTGGGAGTGATTTATTTATTTTTTTCATTTTTTTTTCTTTCAAACAGACAAATCCTTCATTCAATTTCAAAAAAAAAGTTAACTATTCTTAATAAAAATCGGAAACGACGGCGTAATAATCAGGGAATCACCTCTAGTGCAGTCGACAATTCCATTGAAATCAATCTCTTGATTGAGGGAGGGCCGGAAGGGGGAGTTGTTTGACGTGACCGCTAAATGCAAAGTGTATATCACCAAACGTCCTCGAAAAATTGATAGGATGAGTATAGCAATAAGTTAGATAACAATTTAAAAAAAATTATTTTTATCCATTATTAATTTGATTTGTATTAATTTAATCTTTAAAAAATATTACTATAAAATTAATTTTCTGAGTTATATTACACCTAATTAGAATCTATTTATTATTTGACCATTTGATCCCTTAACAAAATGTTAATATAGTACATAATTTGTTGATATGGCAGTTGTACAATGCTAGCTTAGTCATGTATTTATCATTGATTCATTGCCACTTTAACAAATTAGTTATCATGTCAAAAAATTCATTATATTACTTTTACAATGAAATTTACAGGAACCAGCTTTAACATTATATAATCAAATAACTTGAAGATTAAATTAATATTAAATTTTTTCAAAAAGTTTAATTGGATGTAAAGGACTAAGTTAATATAATTATTAGTAAAAACAAAAATGTGTTTAGTAACAAACGAACACATTGAAATTTAAGCCTGACTTGCATCAAAAGTACCGGAGAGCCTCTAAATTTGTCATCCTCTGTCATCCTCCTGACTTGGGAAAACATATTCACGCAATAATGATGGACTATATCATAATTTAATATAACGATTAAAATTCTTAGCGGGGAAAAGCTTGATACATTTATTTTAGGAGTGTATTATGCATATTTATAATAAACAATAAGGTTCATAAAACTATGAACCTTATAATTTATTTTGGGAGTTTATCATGCATATTTTTAATAGATAATGAGATTCATAAAATTGTGAACCTCATCATTTGTGAAAGAGAATGACTTTGAAGTGTATCTAAATGAGTATATGTATTAAAAGTGCTATTAATAATTAACTATAAGCCTAATAATTGATTATAATCTTTTATAGTGATATTTGGTTGTATTTTTAAAATCTTTTAATAATTAATTATTAGTAGTAATCATGATTAAAATAAAAGTGAGATTAAACTAAAATAGCTTTTATTTTAACTCCGACTATAGAAATAAAAATACTAAAATTTATACTCATTATCTTCTTTTTTTTTTCTTTTGTTATCATTGTTTTTGTTTCAACAATAAGGACAAAACCTCTTGTTACTCTCTTTCTTCATTGCACTTGTTGGTAATTTTACGCTAAAGAATGATTTTCCACCATCCAAATAAGAGTAGACTATATATAGGTATTGTTTGGTCGGCAGAAAGTTTTATAGGAAGTGCAACTTCTTAGGACGTAGAAAATGATTGTATTGTTTGATTGACTATTAATTGAAAAAATGAGAGAAGTAAAATTTTTCATAAAATATGAGAAGTTATTTATCCACCTTTCATTAAGTGAAAAAAAACTTTATGTGCTTTTAATAAAATAGAAATACAAAATTATTTTCATGCAATTTAAATAATGACAAAGTGTCTTGTAGAGCAAAAAGTAAACTAAACTTGAATTTTTATTACAAGTACACTTGTATAATACAAGATTACTCGTGGACACCTCACACTCACTACTTTGGCACTCTATTATACTTTCTTACTCTCACTTTGATTCTTATTTCTCACTTCATTCTATACACCAAATGATACAAACCTTACATATTTATAGGCTTTTCCACATCTTCAATGGACGGTTAGGATTAAAGCCTTGACCATCTCCTTAATGTATGGCTAAGATTTGTTTATCTAGATGTATCCTAAGATATTCCTAGAATATTCCTATTCCAGACATTTCTACAACAATATAGACTTTATTTGACTTTTTCATTCGACAAGTATCTAGAGAAGTCAAAACTATTCTATAAGTATCTCTAGTTTTTATGACCTTCCACAAGGTTTTAGAAACTTTTGGAGTTTTCTAGCTAATTCTTTCTACAACATTCCATAAGGTTCTAGAAACTTCTAGAACATTCCAATATCATCGACTTTCAAATGGGATATTTCTGCAAAAGCAGTTGCTAGAATTCTCTAGATCAGTACTGATGCTTCATTTCTCCCCTTCAGCACTAATTCTCTTTCTCATACCAAGTTGTCATCGAAATTATGAAAATTTGGTATTGCTAAATCCTTTTGTGAATATATTTGCTATTTGCTAATCAGTCTTAATATGCTCCATTTGTATTTCTCCACTCAATACTTTCTCCCTCAAGAAGTGGTAATGCACCTCAATGTGCTTAGTTATTGTGTGGAACATTGGATTTTTTGCTAGTTGAATTATAGACTGGTTGTCACAGCATAGTGAAATCACACCCATGATTGGTTGATGCAAGTCTTTCATTAGATGCAGTAGCCACGTACATGCTTGTGCCGCCATTGTCGTTGCCCTATATTCTACTTTTGTTGTTGATAGTGACATGATCGGTTGTCTTTTGCTACACTAGGATATTGCTCCTGAACTAAAAATGAATATGTAACTAGTTGTTGATCTTTAAGTATCGTGATCTCCAGCATAATCAGCATCGCAATACCCAATCATTCCACATATATCACATTTTCTGTAAAATAGGCCATAGTCAATTGTGCCTTTAATATGCCTTAGGATTCTTTGGACAACTTCAAGATGAGGCTTCTTAGGATTCTGCATATATCTGCTTACCACTCCAATAGCATACACAATGTTTATTTAGCCTTGTCAATGTTAAGTAGATGAGACTTCCTACCAATTATCGGTACATAAGTTGGTTTTCCAAATTTTTTCCTTCGTGTGCACAGAGCTTAATATTCATTTCTATCGATGTCGATATTGGCTTGCAATCATGCTGCCAAATCTTTGTAAGAGATCCTTTGCATACTTTTGTTGGCACAAGAATAACCCTTCTTCAGTGTGATCCATTTTAAGCCCAAAAAAATGTTTAAGTTCTCCAAGCTCCTTCATTTGAAAGTGGATTGATAGATTTTCTCTTGTTTGGCATATCTCTTTGATATTGTCTCATGTGATGATTAAATCGTCCATATATACTAGCACAATTGCTAATTTTTCTTCATATATTTTGACAAATAGGCTTGAGATAGATGACGTCAAGCAATACCCGTTTGGAGTAGAAATTCTGCCATCTTCTTGTACCAAGCTCTGGGTGCTTGCTTTAGCCTATATAGTGCTTTTCTTAGCTTGCAAACATAGTTTGGATGAACTTTGCTTTCAAATCCTCTTGGTTGCTCCATATATATATCTCGATCAACTTCTTTATGCAAGAAAGCATTCTTCACATCCATTTGTCACATTTTCCATGATTTACTTGCTGCCAATGCTATTAGGACATGAACAGTAGTGATCTTCGCAATTAGACTAAATGTCTCATCATAATTCAACCCATACTATTGGGAAAATCCTCATGCAACCAGGCAAGCCTTATATCTTTCAATTGATCCATCGGGATGAGTCTTAATCTTGTAAAACCATTTACAAGAAATAGGCTTTATATCCTTTGGTCTTGGTAACAGCTCCCAAGTTTGATTTTGCTCTAGTGCCAACATCTCCTCTTCCATAGCCTTGATCCACTTTTCTTTCTATAAGGCATCTTTATATGTTATAGGCTCTTTTGCTTCCATAACTTCTGTGACATTTACATACTTGGGATTTGGTTTTCTTTGCCTAGCTGATCTTCTAAGTTGTGGTTATTCCTTAGCTTCTTCTTCATGACTTTCTTCTGGTTCTCTTTGATGTATCTCTATCTGCTAAGGGCTATACATAGGTTTCTTTATCTCCTTTTGCTCACTTGATAGTTCTTCTTCTATGCTTTCTTTTTGCTTCTCCATTTTCTCTTGTATCCTATCTTCAATATCTTTGGAATCAGGTGAAGTCACTTGTTATGGTGACCACCAGGAGGAGGCTTCATCAAACACCACATTCCTAGATGTATAACATTGGCCAGTTATAGGATCACAACATCTCCATCCTTTTCTCTAACTATCATATCCCACAAAGATGCAATGGATGGCCTTCTTATCGATCTTACTTCTTAGATGATCCAGGACAAAGACATATCATACACAGCCAAACACTCAGAAGTGACTCACTATTGGTTTAAGTTTCCATAACTTCTCATATGGCAAGACAAATTCTAGCTTGGCCTGTAGAAGCCGATTGATAACATATCTTACTGTTTTCATACATTTGGCCAAGAATCTACTTGGCACATTATTGGCATGCAACATACTTCAACAGGTCTCAGCTAGATGATGATTCTTTCTTTTTTCATACCATTTTGCTGAGGAGTGTTTAGACATGTTATTTGTCTACATATCTTACACTCTTTCAAGAAATTATAGAGCTCTTTCGATGTATATTCTCCCTCGTTATCTGTGCAAAAACATATAATCTTCTTTCTAACTTCACTTTCAACTTTCTCTTTAAATTGCTTGAAATGTGCTAATGTCTCTAATTTTTCTTTTATGAAACATACCCATACATACCTTGAGTAATCGTTGATGAAGGTCACCATGTAGCGATACCCACTAATTAAAGGTTGTTTTACTGATCCAAGCACATCTGAGTGAACCAGCTCTAATGATTCTTTGGCTTGAAACTTCGATCCTTCATATGGAAGTTGGTGTGCCTTACCATATTGACATTCAGCACATACAACATCTTATTGTACTTTAAGTTAAGGGAGACCATTGAGCATCGATTTCTTCATCATTATCTTGAGCCTGTGATAACTCACATGCCCAAAGTGTGCATACCATAGATCAACTGTCTCATTTTTTTGAGTTTTATCTATGTAAGCTGTCTTTGTAGACATTATGTAGATTGACTCTAAATGTTGTCCTTCCAGCATAGGTGTGCTAATAATTTTCAAGTTATTGTAAATCTTGACATCCTCTGGGCCAAAAATCATGTAGCTTCCTAACTTTGTTAATTGTGATACTGAAAGTAAATTTTTCTTCAAACTAGGTACATAATAAACATTTTGTAAATGTACCTGATTATCACCACAGTGAGGTGAGATTATTGTCTTCCCAATATGAGTAATTGGGAACCTTGAATTGTTTGCAGTCACCACCACTTGACTACCATTGTACTTTGTCGTGCTCTCCAACTTTCTTTTGTCACCGATCATATGATTCGAGCAACTTAAATCAATGATCCTGTCCTTATTGTAGTCAATAGCTAGTTGGTGTGTTACTACCAGTGCCACATCTGCCTTTGATGATTCCTCCCACTCCTTGCTATTCTTCTTTTTGAAGCTTATTTCTTCTTTCGAGATAATATTTTCTTTCTTGACCATGAATAATGCAGAAGCATCCCATTCTTCTTCGTTGTCATTATCTTTTTCCCATGGTTGTCTTGAGGTTGCAATATTGCTCTTTGTCACCTTCTTCTTAAACTAACAATCTCGAGCAAAATGCCCTTTCTTGCCACAGTTGAAGTAAGCACTATCACCTTTTTTGATACCATCTTGATGAGATCTTCTAAAGCAGAAATTTCCTTCTTGCTCCTTTTTTAACTTATTTTTATTTGAATTTTTACCAACATGCTACCTCCATCTTCTCTTTTTCTTGCTACTGAAGAGCGTTTCTTCCTCACTCTTCAATGAGACTCCAGCCATTTGTTTAGCTAAAACCTCTTGATCAACTAACGAATTTTCTAATTCTAAAAAGGAAGGTTAGGTTGGCCAACCTTGAATAGCAACAATAAATCCTCTATACTCAGGTCTTAGGTCGTGAATAATAATTCTTTTTATACATTGGTTAAGAATTTTGCTATCAACATCTAACTCAAAAATTTCTCGACGGAGAGACTTTATCTTGGTGAAATACTGCTTAATTGTCAAGTCTTCTTGTGTGATCGATAAAAGCTCATTCTCTAATAGTTGCAATTTTGTGTCATTCTTCTTTAAGAATAATGTTGTGAAGGTGTCCTAAGCTTCCTTTGGAGATGTTGCTTTTCTTATGTGCTCCAGCATCTCCTCCTCCACCGTAGTCTTGATCACGAACATGGCCTTCCCTACCTTTATCTTCCATTTCCGCAACGCCTTAGCATCAGTTGCAGTAGGTGGCATGGTCTCATTGCCATCAACAACCTCCCATAAGTCTTGACCTTAGAGATATGACTCCATACACATTTTCCATGTTTTATAATTCTGAGCATTGAGCTTCCTAATTCCACCAATCACTTAGATATCTGCCATGGTGATTAGATGTAATTCTTACAACAATTACTACTTTGGTCTTAGACCAAAAGTTTCACAGTCTTAGACTGTGACTTGTGTGAATAAGCTCCCCTAGAAATGATGGCTTTTGACCACCCTTGAAATAGTTCTAGAACGTCAAGCTCTGATACCAAATTGTAAAGCAAAGAATGAACTAAACTTGAATTTTTATTACAAGTACACTTGTACAATACAAGACTACTTGTGGACACCTCATACTTGCTACTTTAGCACTTTACTATACTTTCTTACTCTCACTATCATTCTTATTTCTCACTTCATTCTACACACCAAATGATACAAAGCTTATATTTTTATAGGCTTTTCCACTTCCTCAATGAATTATTAGGATTAAAGCCTTTTCTATCTCCTTAATGTATGGATAAGATTTGTTTATCTAGATGTATCCTAAGATATTCCTAGAATATTCCTATTCTAGACATTTTTACAACAATATAGACCTTACTTAAGTTCTCCATTCTACAAGTATCTAGAGAACTCAAGACTATTCTATAAGTATCTCTAGCCTTTTTGACCTTCCACAAGATTCTAGAAACTTTTGAAGCTTTCTAGCTAATTCTTTCTACAACCTTCAATAAAGTTCTAGAAACTTCTAAAACATTCTAGTATCACCGACTTTTAAGTGGGATATTTGATAGGTTTGGTGCAACCATAGAGGGCAAAAATTTCAAAAAAATTTCTGCAAAACCTTGCCTTGGCCAAACCAAACCTTTCCCAACGATCCCATTGTTAGAGGTTGTACAACATCTTAGATCAAATCTAGAGAAAAGGAAAGCAAAACTAACCTTTAGTCCAGCTCCTTTTGCAACGGAAGCTTGTGG
>JANHAO010030006.1:0-10263 GCA_026873985.1 Saraca asoca | reverse complement strand
TAGTGGAGTTTCTCTCATCACCAAGTACAAATCAAAAGGACGATGTGATGGCAATTGCTATGGCACAGAACTCATGGATGGGTTCAATTGTAGATTACCTATAAGATGGCAAGTTGCTAGAAGACAAGTTGGAAGCACATCATTTGCAAGCTCAAACAGCTAGATATTGTATCAGTGATGGCATGTTATATAAAAAAGGATTCTCAACTCCACTCTTAAGGTGTATAGATGGCCATGACTATGAAACCATCTTAATGGAAATTCACGTCGACCATTGCGAAAACCATGCTAGGGGGCTATGTTTAGCTCAAAAAGTACTCTAACAAGGATTCTATTGGCTAATGATGAAGCAAGATGCCATTGACCTCGTGAGAAAGTGTGACAAGTGCCAGAGGTTCGCCAAGGTCCCACGAGCTCCACCAACTTACTTACAACAAATGGTTAGTCTATAGCCCTTCACGATTTAGGGCACAGACCTGATTGGACCACTCTTGATAGGTCACAGGAAGTGTAAGTACGTAGTGGTCAATGTTGATTATTTCACTAAGTGGGCAGAGGCAAAGGAACTGGCATGAATCTCTTCTACAAAGATTGAAAAGTTCATATGGACCAATATTATTTGTAGGTTTGGAGTCTCTTAACAGATCGTGACTGACAATGGGACCCAGTTTAATAGCGAGCAATTCATCAAGTTTTGTAGTGCTCTCAAAATTGTGAAGAGCTTCTCAGTTGTAGACTATCCTCATGCCAATAGACAAGTTGAGACAATCAACAAGATCATCAAATAGATCTTGAAGACAAGGTTGGAGGCTAAAAAGGAAGCATGAGTAGATGAGCTACAGAAGGTGCTTTGGGCTTACAGGACCACAGCTCGCAGCACTAAAGGAGAAACTCCCTTTTCGATGGTGTATAGATTCGAGGCCATGATCCCAATAGAATTTGAAGTGACTTCACAATGATGAGCTACTTTCAGTTCAGAAGATAACGATCAGCTACTTGTTGCAAAGCTCAACCTTGCAAAAGAGACAAGAGAAATAGCCTGCCTCAGAGTCGCAACCTATTAACAATGGGTCGTGAGATACTACAATTGAAAGGTCCAAGTTTGAAACTACAAAATTGGTGATCTCATACTGTGCCTTATCCTTCCTAGAGCTAGCAAGGCTAGTGATAGGATACTAGGTTTGAACTAGGAGGGCACATACATAATTAATGTAAATCTGGGGAACGAAGCTTATCATTTGCCAAATATGAATGGAGCTGAAGTTCCTCAAGCTTGGAATGTTGAGCATCTTCACCCATATTTTCAATAGAAATTTTAGCTTACCTCTCTAGTCTTGTAATATTATTCAGAAATTAATGAAAGCACTCAAGTTTTTCCTTAAATTTTTATGTCTGTGTTTATTAATTTTTGAATAAAATCTTAACAAAGCTTTCCATAGGAAGTAAGCTAAAAAAAAAATTTATAGAATGCTAGTTGAGGCGTGAGCTACCTAGGCATTCATAGCTAGCTTAGGCATGGCCTACTGGGTATTCAACTTGACAAAGACAAGATTACTAGCTGAGGTGCATTATGCGACCTATTGAGCAACCCAATTGTTGTAGCATGACTTACTGAGCAACACAGTTGTTGTAGCATAACTTACTGAGCAACATAATTGCTATAACGCTACTTACTGAGCAACATGATTGTTGTGGCGTGACCTACTGAGCAACACGATTGTTGTGGCACTACCCACTGAGCAACACGATTGCTATGGAGCAACCTACTGAGCAACACGATAGCTGTAGCATGACCCACTGAGCAACATGATTACTGTGGCATAACTTATTGGGCAACAAGATTGCTAACTAAGGTGCATCTCTCATACGGCCTACCTGGGCACTCCACTCATGCTAGCTGAGGCATAGCTTTCATGTGACCTACTTAGGCACTCCATTCATACTAGCTGAAGTGCAACTTTCATGCAACCTACCTGGGTGCTCAACTCGTGCTAGTTAAGGCATAGCTTTCATGTGATCTATTGGGTAATGCTCTTCACATAAATTTATCAAGTCATGGTTTGTTGGCTAAGGTCTATTTATATTAATCAATATGTTATCATTTGCAACCTACTCAGTGTTCAACTTGACTATTAAATCATGATTTACTAGCTATTATATACAGCCTATTGAGCATTCAACTATGGAAACTGAGAAGAATCAAACAGGAATATTATAAAAAGTTCATTTAACACCTCCTTCAACGAGGTAAATTTATACAAAGTTCAAGAATGAAATTCAAAATTTCAAAAATTACGGCCTAAGAAGTCTGGTCCTTAGAAGTTGAGCTTTTATAGGATGGAGGGTCGACATATGGAGCAAGCAGATTGTCCATCATCTTATCATCAGAGGCTTCCACAACCTGTGAGCTGCTCTCTCTTTGAATAGCACCCTCAGTAGGAGAAACTCTAACTGTAGACTTTGTATTGGAAGAAGTGGCCTTCACAACCTCCTTGAAGCCCTTTATGGCCTCAAGAGCATCCCTATTGAAAAAGGAGAAATCCATCTTCGGGTGCCACTCCCACAGAGTATACAAGAAGGAGGTGTTGGTTTTAGATTCCATATTTTCTTCCGCTTTTGCAACCAGCACAGTGGTCTCTACTTTAACCCGAGCGACCTTTTCTTTTCCCAGAGTAACTTCTTCCTTGATCGTTTCATAGTTCTTCTCAGCAGCCTTAGCTCATTGCACTATCGCATCTAGTTCACCCTTTACTTTTGCTAGCTCATCAACTACTTTATTAAGGCTGGATGTGACAGCCTCGTGATTTGCCAGCTCCCAAGATAGAGCTTTCTCGACCTCTTTTTTGGCAGCCTTGACAGTCCTTGTCCTATCCTTCAGCTCCAATGCCTCAGTAGTCACAACGGCTTAGTCATTCTCAGGTTTTTCCTTCCCCTCATCCTAAGCTTGAAGCATGTCCTTTAGCTTTATTGTTGCTAGCAGGTTCTGAAAAATCATATAGTCAAGTTAGATTACAAAGATGCAAAAGAATTAAGGTGAAAGGACTTTGCTTACCAGTAGGTCATGATGAGCTATATAGCCCATCAATCTTTTACCTAAGAACTCCTCTGACTCTAATGATTTGGCCTTATTGTGAGGCCCCAAGATCAGCTTAACATGCTCCTAGAGGAAGTCAAAGTACTCCCCTACCTTTGGGCCATGCCCAGCAGATCGCTCCTTAGCCTTAACTTTAGGTGCCACCTATTCTGAAGTGGCAGCAACTCTCTTCCCCTTGTCTACTCTTTGCTTTTTGGCCGGAGGCTTAGATAGGGATATGACCTCGATTGCCTCAGCCACCTCAAGCTATGAGGTAGGAACCAACACCTATGAAGATACTCCTGCCAAGGCTGGAGAAGATTGTTCTGCAGCAGCAACGGCTACAGCAGCATTAAGAGTTAACAAGTCACAATAACAACATGATCAGTAGACTAAGCAAAAGGGATGGTTGGTGGCTTTTAGAGGATGAGATTCACCATGCTTTCATAATCTTGAAAGTTCGTTAGGCCGACCTCCCTAATTTGGCGATCTCTGATCTCCTTAGTGAGTTCAATGTTTAAAGTCGGAGCAAGCTTATATAAGCACTGGAGATCCTCATCAAACTTGAGGTTGTCCATAGCAATGAATTGACCTAACACCTTAACCTTCTCAGCCCCAAGAGTTGGTTTCTCCTTACCAACCCCATTTGCAAAATGAAACAATATTAGAATCAAAAGGAAATAAATATATGAGTTCATCAAGCTCGCATGTCCTTAGTTTGCTCATCAGGAGTAAGGACAAAGCCAAAGTTGTGAAGATGACACAAAAACAGGTAGGAAACATAAAACTAGTGGGTCTTGTAGTTCCTCACATTATATTTGCCCTTCGCATCCCTTAGCAGCAAAATCCTTTTATACTCGGTCTATTGAGCCAAAAGGTAATTAATCCTATCTGGCTGACCCATGCTCTTAATGCTATAAAGATAGCAAAGAACCCTTACAGATGGTGGTGGGAGATTATTTCTTAGGTAAACAAGTGCAAGAAAAGTAAGCTAGGAGTAGAAGTTCGGGGAAAGCTGGAACAGGCAAAGCTTCAGTTTATTCAACAAATTAATGATATAAGGTGGACTGGGAATCTAAGCCCAACATCAAGATGATGGGTGCTGATGGTAATAAATCTTGGAGGATGATAAGCTACATGGTCATCCAAGGAAGGCATCATAAGACAACAACTTTTAGGGAAGTGGTTGATTCAGCTATATTTCTAAGCTCATCCAACTTAACAATCAAAGAATAGTGATTAAACCCTGTGCGACCTAGAGATCACTTACTTCTAGTGACCTGCTAACCCTCATGGGGACCAAGTTGAACAACAAATTATTCAATGACCTTACCACTTCTGGAGGTCACTTCATCTATGGAACACACTAACTCCTCACTTTGAGCTAGAGAATCATGCTTATCAACACTCCCTACTTGGTGACTTTGGCATTTATGAGCTGCAGTCATCTACACAAGAAGAAGGAATGGTCAGGTCATTGCAAGCAGACCATACCTAAAAGCTAAGACTAATAGGGTTTCCTATGCAGTAGGCCATATATGCCTTGAATCACCATGTCTATGACTCAGACTATTGGAAACTTAGGACTCAACTAACAAAGCCTATTATGTGGCTAAACCCTGGGAAACAGAAGGCTAAATCTAACAATCTATAGCCCTAAAACTAATAGGTAGAATATCTAGTAGCAAATAGGCATATATCGTTGAACCAAGTGACAAAATACCAGAAACCCATAGAACAAGGCACTTATAAAACGTAAAAGCTTAAAGTCTGAAAAGGTTTATCGTATTAGAAGAATGAGATGAGTTCTTTGAAAAAATGGTGAGCAAAGCTAGTCTCTAGTAATCCAAGTCCCAAACACTCAATGGCAAACTCAATGAAACATGAGAGCAGGAATGGTGGTGATTACTCGAGAACTTGAGAGACAAGTAAAAGGTAGAGCATCAGTTTTTAAAAGTAAGAGGGAAAAAGGGTTTTCCCACCTTATATAGCCTAAATGGGCTCGTTGTTTGATTTTGAGCCTAATTAGCTACCCTCAATCCAACAGTCTAGTGAGTAACCAAGCTCAATCATCACCACAATGGCAACTATATGAAAATGTGTGCATTTAATGCAGTAATGATGGTACAGGCAAACAAAAGGATGGAATAAAAGTTTGAATGATGACATGGCTAACTACGAGTGCCAATTTTTACCAGTTAAATACAGCTTCCTGTTTGCAGATCGCACTGAGAGCTAGGAAGCTAATGTTGTTGATATTTTCATAACCATATAAATAGGCTAATAAAAGCTTGATGGACAAGCCCAACTAATGAAGGCCTAGCTTGACCAGGATTGAGGTCATAGAAGCAAGGCATCAGGTTGCCAAATGCGAACTCAGGTCACTGGCCAATAAGGGTCAAAGTAACAATCCCAGGTCATCTAGATTACAACTTGAAGCATGCCCCTCAACCATCAATCCAAAGAACCCCATTCAATTACTCATTTAATATGAATCTATTATTAACCATTGTAATTAATTTATGATCATTTCCATTATGAAATATATTGTAATACCCTAGCTACTATAAAAAGGGATAAAAATCATTATAAAAAAAGGGACAATTCAGATAGAGCACAAAAAAAAAACTCAGCAAAAGACTAAAAATAATATAACCATGGACATAGGCCTTGTGTCTGGCTAAATCACATTAAAAAGCACTTGGTGTCCTTTGTTCTCTCTCTTTTTCTATCTACCTTGGACATTTGCCTTCACAATTTGTAGTTTGGGGCATGAGACTTGGGTTGATCAGATTTCACCATCAACAATGGGTAATTATTTGTTTCTATCCTCTGTCTTTTATTATTCTTATTCTACTATGTGGATTATAACTATAGTTAATTAAATTTTAACTTTGCAATAAGAAATTTCTCTTTCATTACCAAACTATGACCTTTATTTTATCAAGTAGTTGCCTAATATCCTAAGGATAAAATTTCCATGTAAAGATTGGATGGTCATATTGTTAGCTGTTAGTTTATTTGGTTAGTTTTGAATTGTGAGAAATCATCTTTCATAGTATATTTTATTGTTTGACAATTGTTGTTTAAGCATTTGTAGGAAAACTTCTTGCTGAGGTATGCTAGGTAGATACTTGCTCACTTTGGGATTTTATTTAAGTATTAGGATTTGATCTTTAGATAACTATGTGAAGTTGAATCTAAAGATTATTTGGATTATGATTGTTAAAATCCTTGGGATTTATATTTCCCCTTTTTCAGAGTAATAGGTTTTATTGCTTGCATTTTTTTCTTTATTACAGTCAAAACTAAAGGAGTAATAATATCAACTGGCACCTTGGCATTCCAATAACCCTACAAATTTTGCTCAATAATTGCCACCACATTTGGTTAGTGCAACATTGATAACTTGAATATGCTTTCTATTGAGTTCTTTTCTTTTATAATGCTAAAATTTTTTTCTATAATATTGCATTTTTGTATCACACAATAATAACGGCCTTGAACTAGTTCTGCAGCCCACGTACTCCCTTGAAAAGAATCATGGTCATTGCTAATGATAAAATAGGCCCTGATTGGAATATATTGGGTCACCATCATATTGGCTTGGGTGTTGGAATGGTAAAGGATGTGGATGATGAGGAATTATGGTGATATCCACTTTTTGCAAGCAGGTGAGACTAGTCATCTGGAGACTACTATCTGAACTGAATATATTGGTGTGTTCTATTTTTGGTAATCTCTATTATGTGGTCATGATGTAAGAGACATGCAATATTGCCCTCATTTATGTTGGTCAACTGCTTAATTGATCAGAGATATTTATGAAATTAATATAGAAGATGATGCCCTTAATTGTATTATGTATGAGGTTTAAGATTAATAGTTTTCTAGACCCATCTTGACCTAAACCGATGATATTGCTTTTGTTATTGGTGTCTATTTAAGGTTATTAAAACTCTTGGCATTACTTTGTTAAACCATGGGATTAGATAAGTTCAAAGCAAGTCAAAGATTATAAAAGAGTAACGTGTTGATTTACAAATATTGTATTCTTTTGATACTAATATATGAAGCTTTTATGCTTCACGTTTGCTCAACATTAGGGTGGTGAATATACTTAATGATTTCTCTTGGCTTTGTTCTTTCAACTTAAGAAGAGTGTAATAATCAATGACTTTTGGCCTTTTGATAAAAGAAATGATATTGAATCCTCTCTTAGTCTCTTTCTTTCCCTTCATCTTCTGTGTCATCAGTCATTCAATCAAAGAACCACCTAGGGGTTGAGATATGTGATTATCATAATTTTGTGAAAATATAATTAATAATGGTTAAAGGGGTTAAGTTTTACGTCTTTTTGGCTATAATTTTTTTTAGTTGTAGAAAACATTTTTATTGGCTTATTGCTTGGGTTATTGGCTATTTAACAAAAATCCTTCAACCTATGATATGCCCACCCATATTTAGGCCGATGCTTATCCTACCCATTATGGAGGAGAAACAACTAATAAGTAGGTTAAATTTTTTGCCCTTGTGAACAACAATGAAGTGGAGGATCTTGATAGAGATGGAAACCAAAGTGAGACAGAAACTTCTACTAATTGGATTTCTAGCAGCTCTCCTTATCCAACAACTATTGATGATCCTAGTTCCTTTTATTCTCCTTATCTACCATTAGTTCTTGAAGAACCTACTTCTTCATTTCTTAAGGATAAGTCTTCTTGGCCTATCAATTCTATCTACTGGTCAAAGATTATGGTTGGCTATTTTGAATTAAATAGATTACAATATGCAGTTTGACAGATGTCGAAGCTGACACAAGATAATATAATGAACTACGCTAGCTCATAGTAAGGGTGAGTCCATGTCAAACCATAGAGATAAGAGATTAATTCAATGTATTACTAGTAGAAAGTAGGAGGTTTGTGACTAACTAAACAAGAATTGAAAATAAACAAACTTCATTAACATAAACAAGAGAATCAAAGATAAAAAGGGAAATCTAATGGAAAAGATTCAATCCAAGGGACTCTTACATTCAATGTAGTGACAACTCATTAACACAAATGTTTCATTCCCTCCTTGACCACTTAGCCAAGAATCAAATCAAGCCTAGCACTTAATCAATTCTTACTAATTTCTCTCTAATTTGGCTATCTGAGCCTAACACCTAATCAACCCTTATTGTTAAATTGATTAAAGCCCAACACTTTAAGCAATTCAACAATAGCATTAAGACTCAAAAATACCAAAACTAATTAACAAGCACACCCTAGCAACAAATTCATTAATTACCTTCAATTATCCTAGGATAATTGACCTATACTAGTGAACAATTAATAACCCTATTGCTACTTAAACCAAACAACCATAAACAACAACATTGATTATAGAAGTTTAGCTAGCAATAAACCATAATGAACAATTAATTAATGGGCCTTATTAATCAACCATCCATTGCAATTAATTAAATTAAAATAGAGAATCAAATTAGGAATAAATTAACAATAGAAGCAAGTCTCATAATCAACAAGAGAATTAATGTAGAATTTCCTTAGATTTAAAGAAAAGATAAATTATGCATTACAAAAAAGATAAAAATAAAACTAAAATAAAAGACAAGACAAGCAAGGGACTAGTTTTCTTGCCCAAAGAGAGCTTCACCTTTATTACAAAAGTGAGAGAAATAAAAAGGGTTCTAAATGACTATTGATTTCACATTTTAATACTCTACTCCTCTCTTCTCACTTTGGTTGCTAATTAAGGTTAGATAGAGACACAATTGGACTTGGGTTTCTTTATAGAAGTTGCAGCCCTATCTCTTAGAAATCCAATAGCCATGACCTTACATAAAAATTTGATTCCTAGCTTAATTTATAGGTTAAAAATGGAAACGTTTTTGCAAAGCAATCCAACCCATAATAGAGTTCTTCACTTAGATTCACAGCCTTTAAACCTAATTAAAATGGTACATTTAAACCATGAATCCTACATGAAAGTTGTAATGGTGGATCATGGCTATCTAATGGGCTTAGATTTGCATTAAAATAAGGTCTAAAGGTCCAATTATTGTCAAAATATAGAGATTGATTCTTGATCAAAATGTCAGCATAATGTTTTGGATCTTGGGCTGAATTTGACCTTCAAAATAGCTTAACTGGATTTTAGACTCTTATGATATTTGTATAGCATTTTCTTACCTTTCAAAAGGCATAAGAGTCCTATAAAATTGAAGTCCATAACTCAAGATACACCTAAAAATCTAAAACAGTGCCAAATTACTAAATTAATCCAATTAAGCTAAAAAATTGAACAAATTAAGAAACTAATAACAAGTATCCAATTAAGCACATAAACATGACAAAAGACTAAGCATAGAAGGGAAATAAAATGTGTAGAAATAGTGTTTGTCAAATTCCCCCATACTTAGCTTTAGCACTTCATCAGGCAAGACATTAAAACCAAACTAAGCTTGAATCAGAATAAAAATCTAGCACTCACCTTTCAACAATGATGGGAATGCAAAACCAAAAGCAAGGAACCAACCAAAATTTCAGGGGACACAGCATATCATAAAGCAAATTCTTGATGACTCAAACCTAAAATCAACTAGAAAAGCAATTTCATTCAAAAGGAAAGTAGATCAAATTGGTAGACCCTTATAAGATAAGGTTTCCATGCAACTCTCTTAGTGTTTAAGATAGGAAAGTGTTTTACTCAATTTCAATCCATGAAAATGCACTACCATAAGCTTGCTTATTATCTAATCTTTACTACTCAAATCACATGCATAGCACAAATCAAAAGAACTTCTTAAGGGTTGTAATGTAGCCAATGGAAAACAGGAAGAAATGAATGATGTTGACGGTGAAATTTAGTTCATGATGAAGACCCAAACTTCAGCCAACGGGGAGGAGTTCAGGCATCCAATACTGATTCTGAAGTGCAGAAGAAGATAACTGAGAGGAAGAAGGGATGGAGAGACAATGAGTTTAACATGGTTCGGCTAAATCCGGGTGGTATCGGACCCTACATCCACGGTAGAGAGTTTATTGATGTATGGAGAAATGATTTTTGTAGAATTTTTGCTTACAGAATTCGGCGTTCTCCCTCTTCTAACAATGCAATCCTATTTATAGAGGAAGGAGGAGTTACATGCATTAATTACAAGCTACAGTTGTGTTACATCA
>JANHAO010030005.1:0-10250 GCA_026873985.1 Saraca asoca | reverse complement strand
TGCAATATTAAAGTTCATCAACAATCTCAACTAAAACAAATTTAGCTCATGTTCATTTTTGTAGTTACTCTTAAATACAAGGTTTTCATTATTCAGCAAAATAAGAAACAACTAGAGAAAAGGCAGAAAAAAGAGAGAAATATTGTGAAATTTGAATTTTGCGCCTTCCTCTGCTCCCTCTGCTCTCTGGTTTGGTTTCTTGCTAATTTTGGGTCTGTTGATGTTGGTTTCCCTATCCTCTCCCTTCTTCTTAAGGTTTTTAAGCACCCAAAAATGGCAGAGAATGATCCTCTTCATGTGCTCTCTACTACTCTCTTGTAATCAAACTTTTATAGCAACAAAAATGGGAAAAAACCATTTAGCTCCCTTGCTGATGTATGCCTTTTTGCTGGTCCAAGGTTTAGAGCATCCAAAATGGACTGAATAACTCCAAAATTCCTCTATTGATGTGTTCCCTTGTTGCCTCCACTGGAGTGACATTTTTGGGCAGCAAAAATGGGCTGAATGAATTGTCTCATGTGTAGCCCCTTGCTGGCCCTTTTAATCAGGTTTTTATAGGACCAAAAATGGGCAAAATACTCTCCAACTCCCTTAGCTAACATGAACACTTTGCTGCCCCCTGTAAATCAGATTTTTACCTTTAAAAAATAAGGATGGTCCCCACTCCAAATAAAATTACTGCATGGTAAAACTTTTACATGCTGCAACAACTACCTTTCTCTTCAACTTCTAGCATTTTTCTTTGTCTTTTTCCTCCTTTTTCTACCCATAATTAAGATTTAATTCTCTGTAAACAAACATTATCAATTCAATTCAAATTCTCCATTAACAAATCCAAAATTTTCACAAATAAAACAATAAGACCACTTTAGACAAAACAACAAAAATAACTAATAATAATGATTGATTTATACAAATCACTCTCAAACTTCAACAATTTAAGTCTAGAAGCCATCAAGATAACTCTACTTTCATAGAGTTATCACTTAATCATCAAGAGACTTTAGTCTCTGGTTCATTTCTCTGTCTATTATCAACTGTTTCTTCTAAAATTGACGTTCTTTTAGCTATGACATTAAACCAAGAGTCTTGAGATTTAGTTATCTTTTTAGATTGGTCTGTTATATGTCGGTGCATTCTTTCAGTCAATGTAGTCATTCTGGCTTCAATTTCTATGGATACTTCAGCTTGTGTAGAGGTTTGAACAATTGACTGTGGAGGCTGAGGTGTTTTACTGATCCATTTTCCTTGAAACCCATTTTGTGATAGAGTGATATAGTGATCATTGTAATTGCATTGATTGGTGAGGACAAAATTTCATGAGAAATTTTAATTTTTGCTTTAACAAAAAATGGTGTCAGGATCATCCCATATGGAAGAAAACCAATTTTTGTTTCTTTTGAACATTCACCCATATATTTTAAAATGAAATATGGACAATTGAAATCCAACTGGTTTTTGATGACCCACATTAAAAATAGATCATCGTCCATGAGTTGGGTGAAATTCATGATCCTTGGCCCTAAAACTTTACTTAAAGCATAATGCAGAATCCTATCTTTAGGAGACAGGCCACTTATCAATAATCTCCCACTACAATCATTTGGAGTTAAGTAGAGAAATAGCATTTTAACTGCTAGTTCCTTACTGTACTCATTGAATGATCCTATAGTAAACTTAGGCATAGAATTGTCCATACCAAATTCATTTGTAAGAGTTTTAGAATCAATCACAATGTGCTTTCTCATCACATAGCATGACAATTTACTGTTAGCATTAGCTAAATTAGCATAAAACATCTTTATCAGCCTTGGATAAGCTATTTCTTTAAAAATTAGAAGTTTTTCCAACTTATACTTGGCCAATAAATCAAGCAAATGGGTTGTTTTAAATAACTGATCACTAAAACACTTTAGAGGCTCTACCTTTTTATTTTCAAAAGTAAGGTAAAAAGCATACTTGTTTGGTGACATGAAGAGTGCTTCTTCTTCATTTGGTTGTGAAGCTCTCACTAGGGATTTGTCTTTTCACTTTGCTAGAATATTAATTCTTTTCACCATTTCCAATTTGATTGCTGGAAGGAGCGATTTTCAATACTTAGGCTTTTGGGTTAGATTTGGGATTTTTTATTTTTGAAAAGATTTTTAGAAATCAATTGGTCAAAGTGATGGAGAATGATGTTTTCGGTATTTCTGTTGAAAAATTTTGGTGGAAATTTGTCTGGAAATGAGGATTTTGGAGTTTTCAGAGAGGGAATGCTGAGAAAAACCAGAAGGAGGGGCTGAAGTTATTGTAACAAATGAGTTTGACTTCGATTTCATTATTTATAGTATTGTGCCATGAATCGATGTGTGAATCAATGTAGAGGGCTATAAGTCACTAATGAATTAATTTCAATTTAAATTTGCTCATTGGATATTCATATGGTAATCCATTTTGAAAATGGTGTGTGGATGAATGACACATCAATTATGTAATTGATTTATCCACTATTTTATAACAAATTTGAAAATTTTAAGCCTTCTTCAAAGTTTTGAAATTGGTCTGAATTGAAGTATGCATCGATTCTTAACTTTTTTTTTTTTTAAAAAAAAAGGAGAAGTGCATCGATTATGACATTGATGTAATAACTAAAAAAAATCTAGATAAATAGAAATCAATTACTAAATCAATTAGAGTGCTCTTAGTTTCAGTTTTTCTAAGGTGTTTTCCTAAAGGTACCTCAAATCTCTTGAGGTTTCAAGTTCTCTCTATATACCTTCAAAACAAATTCAGCAATATCTCCAAAACTTAAGTTGGTAGTTGCAAAGCAAAAATGAAATAAGAAAATTTATAGAAAATTAAGGGAGTTTTATCAAAGTCTATCTAGCTATTTTCATTCTACATCAAAAGAAGCTTTCTTTTCTCTTGCATATTTCTACAAAATTCAAATCAAGTCTGCTTAGCTAGTACCTAGTAGGATTTGGATCTATGCTTGTTAGTAGATAAAGTAGAAACTTTCTTAATAAAAGATAATTTTGGTAACCATACCAATTTTTCATTTGGCTTTGAAAGATATGTACCATTCTTGAATGGGCAATCTCTGATATAGTGTCCCTTATGATTACAATAATAGCAAGTAATATAGGTACGGTTCCATTTCTTAAATCTTCTAAACTGCTGTCTATATCCTAAACCATTTTTATTTTTGACATTTCTCTAGTTTTCAAGCAATGTCATTCGAGTTTTCATTATTATTAGCAAAGTTTTGTAGCATCTTATTCAATCTTTCTATTTCCACCATGTAAGAATTACAATGCTCACATACTTTGTTTTCACTAACTAATCTTTTAACTAATACATTTAAATTAACATTTTCTTTTTCAAGTTTCTCTACCTTTTTAATTAGATTTCCATTTTGATTCTTCAATTTGTTTAATTCCTTATTATCCTTGGTAAGTGCTTCATAAATTTCTTCATATAGATCATCTGAATTATCATCATTTATTTGATTGCTTGAATCACTTGTAGAATCACTAACATAAGAATTGTAATAAGATAGAAGATATTGCAGAACTTGTAAATCTTCATTATGCTTGGCCATTAGATAGGGTTCCTTTTTTTCTTTGTGCTCAACTTTAACTCTGTAACCATAGGTAGTTTCAAGCATATCTAACATTTCTTTTCCTATTTTACATCCTGAAATCTTCAAAAACTCATTAGCAAATAAAGTACTAACAATAATCCATTTTAGTTTAAAGGCAAGACAATGTTTTCTTTCCTCCTCATCAGTCCATAACAATTTAAATTTTTGTTTGAGGATTCCATTCATAGAGATCATAGGATATTCATATTCAGTTTCCAAAATTTCTAACATGTTAACATCTAAAGTCTCAATAAAAATGTTGAATTTAAATTTTCATAAATCAAAATTTTCAAAGTAAAAAATAGGTGGATTATTTAAGGATGGGCAATCTGAGAAAATAGCTAAGTTTGAATCCATATCTTAATCAAACAAAGGAGTATCAAGAGCCAAAGCTTTGATACGAACTATCAAGTCCCACAAAGTGATTAAAATGTGGAATATAAATGGATCTTACCCTTTTCTCATTAGAGAATTTATATATACCTTTGTATTATATTTGGATTCAATATTAATACAGTAGATATGATTATGATTAGCAAGATTAAATTTAAAGTAACAGAAAATAGTAATTGTGCAATGAAGAATTAAAATCAGAAGTTTTCGTGATAGTTCGCTCTCTTAGTGGCATGTTCTTTTGGGCTCTTGGCCAACGAGCTCTAAAAATAGGCATTCTTTATTGTCCACTTATAGCATTACTTCATGATTCACTTCTTTCTTTTATTTTTTTGCCTATCTTGCATTTTGGTTTTTGGGACCCACCAGCCTCCAACCATCATATAACCTAACTCAAAGAACATATTCATAGAGATGGGCTTTAGATACCCTCTTTCAAAATTTTCCAATCCATATCCATAGTGAATCAAAATAATCTAATCCATATGGTAAAGATCCTTGAGCCTTTTATTGAGACACAATCAATATGTACTTCATGATGGTCTATGCTAGGTCATATGTTCTTCTATCTTGTAGTAAGGTTATTAGGTTTAAGTTTGCACATGTGACTATAGTCCTTTATATCCATCAAGATACTAGGATGTTACGATAGCTGTTGAAACCAACCAAAAATAATACTGAACTACCTAAGCTAGCAGCTAAGGTGAGTCCAAGCCACGCCCACAAAGATTGGTGATTCACTTGTACATGTTTGCAGTAAGAAAATAGGGGGTGGATACTATCTAATTAGGCTAGGAATTAGATCAAATTGCTTTAATGCATGACAGAACAAAAATAAGGAAAAGGAAAACTGATGGATAAAAGCTCAATTCAAGGGACTCCTACAACCAATTTAGTGATTGATCCTTGGCACAATTGTTTCATTCCCAATTTGACCACTTAGCCAAGATATTAATTAAGTCTAATACCTAAATAATTCTTGTTAATTTTTTCATAATTTTGTCAACCAAGTTCAGCACCAATTAGCTCTTATTGCTAAATTAATCAAAGCCCAACACCCTAACTGATTCATTAATAATATTAAGTTCTAAAAATGCCAAGTTTAATTAATTGAATTACCCCAGCAACAACCTTACTAATTATCCTTAAGTCTCTAGGAGAATTGATTTACCCCAATATCAAATAAATGCCCTATTGCTACCTCACAACCAAATAGCCACAAACAGTGGAATTACATATGCAAATTTAGCTAGTATTAAATAACATTGAATAATTAATTAATAGGCCCTATCAACAAATCAACCAATACAATTATAAGTAGTAAAATAAGAGAACTAAGAGAATCAAATTGGG
Organism: Saraca asoca; assembly: GCA_026873985.1. Taxonomy (NCBI): domain Eukaryota; kingdom Viridiplantae; phylum Streptophyta; class Magnoliopsida; order Fabales; family Fabaceae; genus Saraca; species Saraca asoca. The sequence goes on along the minus strand of JANHAO010030005.1, from coordinate 4,879 downwards.
ACTAAATTGTAATTAAGAACAAGCCTTACAATCAAGAAAGAATTAGTGTAAAAATTCCTTTAGATTGAGATGAGAGTTTAACTACTCATTAATATAAAAATAAAAAGGAAAAAAGAAAACCTAATTAGGGCTAGAGCCTTTCCCTAACAAAGATTCTCTCCTCCCAAAGTTAGAGACAATACAAAGAATGATCTAAAAGTTATTACAATAAATGCTAAGTTAACTATTTATAGGCTCAATGCACAGCCTCTTGGTTGGGTTACTAATTAGGATTGGAAGGAGGCCTATTTTGATGTGACACTCTTCATATAAAATATAGGTTCATCACTTAGCTTTCCAATGCCCTTGACCTTGTATAAAAACTCAGTTCCTAGCTCAAGTTATGGACTAAAAGTTGAGATAGCCTTTCAGAGCAATCCAACTCATAATAGATTTAAATACTTAAATTTACAGTCATATAATTAATTTAAAACGGTGTAGTTTTCCTTCAAACCCTTAATTTAAGTTTTAGGTTTGGATCTTAGTTATTCTATGGACTTAAGTTAGCATCGAAATGATTGGTAGAGCTCTATTTATGATAAAAACACTAAAACTAGATCTAGGTCATAGCACTACACTCTGTTTCACATTCCAAGCTTTATTTGACCTCTAAAACAACTGAATTGGGCCTTAGGCTCTTCATTACATTTTTAGCTCTTGCTTTTAGTTTTCCATGGACATATGAATCACCCAAATCCAAGGTCTAGAACTCAACATGTGCCTAAAAATCTAAAACAATATGAAATAATGTAAATTTACCAAATAAATTCGATTAAGCACAAAAACTTAGTAAACTACAAAACTAATCTCAAGTATCCAATTAAGCACATAAACATGATAAAAGACTAAGTATAAATGAATATAAGATATGTATAAATTGTGTTCAGCATTAACTATGAAGTAATGTTGGACTCGAGAATTGAGTTGTAGCTCTTCTAAGGTAGTGTGGTCTGGATTGTGGAATTCACTTTCACTCATACCATTGATCCTAAAATACATTAATGGAGTTCCATCTACAGGACATCTATATAGAATTTGAAGCAAAGGGTGCTTATTGTAATCCTAGTTTCACACACATAAGTGATTAGCATCGAAGGGTTCATTGATTCTTCTCTGAGGTTTGCATAAAAGTATTTGACAACTTCTATGTAAATAGGTGAAGAACTACTCATGAAATTCAACTACAACTATGACTCTAAGGGTTGGAGTATTCCTTGCCTATTGTGTTCATTATAATTCCCAAGACAGATGAAATAGGGTGCATGTGCAATCCTAGTTCCTATTTTATAATCATACCAATCTGTTGTATCAGTATTTAGGAATAGGTTCGGGTTATAGAACATTTCTTATTGCTCTTCCATAATTTGAATATTAGGTTTGGTAATTTTGGGTTGTGTAAGATTTGCACTATTAGGGAGGCAGAGAGATTGAGTAGGCCTAGGATGAATGAGAAAAGAGGGGGGAAAGACTATCTATAGGTTGATTCTACGACCGGCCGGTCAACTGGCCATGCCTTTGATTGGACCTTGACCTGTTGACCTATAGTTGACCTTTTTTTCTTATTCTTCTAAGTTAAAACTCAAAGCAAGAATATTCAACTTACTCATCGATTTGGGTTCAAAGGTATTCTTGTCTCTTTTGGCTAGGTTTTGTCATTCTTAATTTTTCAACTCCAAGACTCCTCACATTGCACAATATTCTATCTTCTTTGACTTACGTCCCTTACCTAGGGGTATATTAGTCCTTATTACTTCCTAGCTGACCAGAGGTAATATCATCTTTATTGCTCTACTATTAATTATGGTGGTCGTTCCATCTATTACCACTTGTGTTTTTCCATTGCACTCAACATCATCCTTATTGCCCATTTCTAACTTTCAAATAATGAGGATATTTTCATAATTCTACAATTTCCCTCTTAATCCACTCGAGTGAAAAAACATCATTTCTAAGCTATCTGAATCTTTTCTATTCTATTTATCAAAACAATTTCCTATTTCATACTTATTTCTATTGTGTGAGCTTGACTATTTTTAGTAGTCTAATTTATTGATTTCCTAGAAATAGTGTGTGTTCTTAGACGCATACTACCATAACCAGTACCCATTCGCCTTAATGTTCCTTACTAGACAAAGAATCATTGTTCTAGTGCCAACTTGTCACATCTAGAAATTTAGGGATGTAATTGGTATAAACCACCCTATGATGACTCACAATCTCATGAGTTATCTTTATTGAAAATCCTTTATAATTTGACAATATGAAAATGTTGACACCTTGCTCCGGTCAACTACGTAACGTGGTATCGCACCCCTATCTACATGTTGGACAAAAGTTACAGAAGAACAATGAGAGATTTTAGAAGGATGGCTCAAAAGAAAGGGAAACACTGGGAGTTTTACGTGGTTCGGCAAAAGCCTTTTTTTCGGCCCCTATGTCCACTTTTTCCTTGTATTATCGATTTTCTAGTTTACACAAAATCTGTCCCTTTTTCTTATCCTGCCTCCCTTATTTATAATGAAGAAGGAGGTTACAAATGTAATTCTATCTGATCGGTAAAATGATCACTTTCGTCGTCTATAGCATTTAATGCTGGTCATCGGTGCAATTAATGTTGGACAAATCACTGTCAGTTTACCGGGGAGCTGATGTGTATTGTTTGGGACCGGAGTTATCAACTTTCTTGTCATGTGTCAGATGGTTAGCTGGACTTCGAGATTGTCTTCTGAAGCAGTCATTCGTGGTCCTACGGATGATACCTTTTCTCTCGTGGAGTCGTTTCATGACGTCGGCTACTGTGGAGATAGCTTTTCATTTCCTCGCATCATAACGACTTCTTCAGGCTAGCGATCGTGACGCTTTCCCAGTTTGAACTGGATTTCCCCTCGGTTCCCATTTGGGTTACTTGTGTGCGCGCTACCTGGCACGTTTTAATGACACCTGCAACATAAGCTCTCTAACTCTCAACTCGTTTTGCGTGATGAGAGTTATATTTCGACTGATTTCTTGACAACCTTTCGGACTTGCCCGTGGAGTCTTCTGACAGTGGTCAGCATTTGTTTGGATCTTCTCACCCCAGGGTATCGTCTATCACTCTTTTGGTATGTGCAAGAATGCATGGGTGTGGCTGTCATCTTGCTTAAGAATTATGTGCGGGGCTAGCACATTACTTGGACTCAGATTTCGCACAAGAATTGTACGCTTTTTGGCGTATTACTTGGATGCGGCCGTTATTCGTTCCCTTGACGTGCGTAAGAATTGTGTGCGGCTGGCACATTACTTGGACGCGATCATCATTCTACACAAGAATTGTGTGCAGGGCTAGCACATTACTTGGACGCAGATTTCACACAAGAATTGTACGCTTTTTGGCATATTACTTGGATGCGACCGTTATTCGTGCCCTTGACGTGCACAAGAAATGTGTGCGGCTGGCACATTACTTGGACGCGATCGTCATTTTGTGCAAGAATTATGTGTGGGGCTAGCACATTACTTGGACGTAGATTCCGTGCAAGAATTGTACACTTTTTGGCGTATTACTTGGATAGAATCGTTATTCGTGTCCTTGATGTGTGCAAGAATTGTGAGCGGTTGACACATTACTTGGACGCAATCGTTATTCTGTGCAAGAATTGTGTGCGAGGCTAGCACATCACTTGGACGTAGATTCCGCGCAAGAATTCTACGCTTTTTGGCGTATTACTTGGACGCGATCGTTATTCGTGCCCTTGACATGTGCAAGAAATGTGTGCGGCTGGCACATTACTTGGACGCGATCGTCATTCTCTTTTCTCGCCTTATTTGTTTGCACGCGCGGCTTTTCATTTTTCTATGACAGCGGGTAATTATTACTTCTGGATTTTTGTGCTATTTTCTGTATCCTCATTTATTGATCTCTGTATCTCCCCAGCCGTTGGATCGCGGGTCTTCTTGATCTAGTGGTAGCCCTCTTTTCCATTTATACCCGGGGAAATCTTCTCTCTTTACCTCTTTTGAAAACTTTGCTCTCTTTTCTCCTTCCCGGTTTACTCCGCTAATTTTTTGATTGCCTTCCAGCCTTCTCTACTGGTTCCGAGATCCTGCTTTGCTGATACTGCCGACACATTTCGTCCAGTTTTTCACTCTTCAAGGAAACTAAGGTGCGTTCCCATCGATTCTTCTTTGTTTTCCCAGTTCTTAGGGGTTTCTTAGGTAGGTTAGAGCGATTGGTTCTCCCCTTTTGGGATTCTATTTTGTTCGTAATGAGGGGTCTATTAGCCATCCCCGGGGGTGCCCAATGTCTCTTGAGTTGGCTTTAGTTTGCACATGGCCTGTGTCCTGTGGAGGCCTTTAGGCTTCTTAGTTTTGGTGTGGCTTACTTGCAGCAGCCTGACTGACTTTCTTCCTTTGTAGATGGAAGCAGGTCATGTGCAACACCGCCGCTCAAGGGGGGATGATGATGAAACAATAGCGGTCTCAGAGGCGATGAGAGCTCAACCCACCGGAGAAGTGGTGGTTAGTGGAGGGGGCGAAGCTTCGTCGTTCGAGGCTCGTCAAGGACCTTTAGATGATCCTGACGTCATGGTGAGGGAGCCTCGAGGTCGCGGTATTTTTTATTTTCACACGTCTTCGATGCGACAGCGGGACGTCCAACTTGCGGTCCAATCTCATTGAGTGCCCAGAGGGTGCAGCGCTTTGGTTCCTACAGCGGACGATCAGGTCGTGCATTCCCCTAAGGGCTTCATTGCCATGAGCTTGCCACATTTTACGATCGGTTTTAGATTCCCCGTTCCCCCTTTTATCGTAGACTTCTTGAATAAGATAAAGCTAAGTCCATTCCAGCTAACCCCCAACTCCT